>QRFB01000660.1:7874-32346 GCA_008931105.1 Oenanthe javanica | reverse complement strand
AAAACTGTCTATTCAATTCTTCTTAATCACAGAAAATATAAATAGCAACAATAATTTCTATTTCACTCTTACTTGCTATTTTATTTTCTATCTCTAATTGTTGTATCTCTGCTTCTTTCTCTCAAGAACTCTCAAGTCAAATTCACTCACCTGTTTTCAAGTTCTTTTTAATCTCTCAAGAATCAGTGATGGCACCTCAAAAGAAGATTGTTTCCTCAACTGGGTTCATTTATGAACAAAACAACTTCGCAGCATGTCTAACTGTGGATGATGCTCCCGTAGATTTTCATCCGTTGATGAGATTTCTGGGAGACTGCAAAGTGTCAAAAGCTCTCAGTGAAGCACCAACAATAGTCTGTTCATTTGTTGAAGAGCTATGGAACACTGCAGAAGTTTCACAGGATGGGAAGGTAATTTCATATACTTGCAAAGGTAATCCCTACACCATTACAAGTAAAACTCTGACTGAATATTTAGAATTACTTGAAAATAACTGTGATAAGTCACCCAATGAAGAAGACATTAGGGACATGTTAGAATCTGTTAATTATGCTAATGCTGAAACTGGATTAGGTGAGGTTGTTAGGAAAAATCTTAGAAAGGAATGGAGTTATTTCTTTGATGCTATTATTAAAGTATTTTCTGGTAAAATAAGTAATTTTGATGCAATTACCACAAGTATGCAAGAAATTGCTTATTCTATCCTATTTGATAAGTACTTTAATCTTAGCACATTACTCCTAAATGAATTAACTGCTAAGTTAGGAAATAAGGCATCTAGGAAAAATAACATCTATTTTGCTAGATTTTTATGCTATTGATTATTGCCTCTATTGGAGATTATGAGATTAATGCAGAAATGGAAACTTTGGAGGCCTGGACACAGAACAAAAGGGTCTTCAAGGACTTGGTGAGAATCAACTTACACCCTAGGTTGTGCCTCACCTATCCTCCTTTTGTACAGGTATATCTCAAGAAACTCAATTTCTCTTTTACCTCTTCTGGCATCTCAATTCCTTTGCCTTCTGCAACAATGGAGGGAAATGGAAATGCCCCCATCCCTCCTACCCAAGTTGCACAACCTTCCAAACACAAATCTAAACAAACCACCTCAGTAGTTTCTCAAAAGACTACTGTTGTAAAAACTAAGAAAAGAAAAATAACTGAGGGGAGTGTGAAGGTGGTTGATAAGGGTGAGGGAACTGGCCAACATCAAGAAAGCCAGAAGAATAAGGAAGGAGAGGTTGAGAGTGTCCAGCCAGCCATCAGCCCAATCTCTCAACAGATTGAGGCTGTTATAAAGGAATTAAACACATCCCTAGTTGCACCTTCTCAACAAGGTGTAACTATTGAACAAAGGTCTCAACCAGGACCATCAGATGAGGGTAAGGGTCACAAAACTCTATAGCCATACAAAAGGAGAATGAAGGATAAAAATATTGCACAGGGAACACACACACCTGTAAAGCCAAATGCAAATTTGGTGGAGCCTTCAGTTTCTTCTTTTGATGTATCTCAGAATTTTCCTGAGACACAGCCCCACTCTCTATCTATTTCTTCTCCTAAATCCCCCTCAAAATCTATTTCTTCAGAAGCATTGTTGATTGACAACCTCAATGTTTCAAATTCACCTTCTTTGCAACTCAGGGTGGAGCCAACACACTCACCTGTCTCACCAAATAAGGGTAATACCTTGGTTGATCAGGTACCTACTAAAACTTCTCTTAAGTCAATGGATATTATTCCATCAACTGATAAATTCCAACATCCATTGACTAGTTCACTTCCATCGATAGATATCCTTACATCCATCGACGAGCTCCCATCAACGGATATTCATCCACCGATGGATATTTCTTATCCATCGATTGACACCTTAATTCCAATTCATGAATCATCCAATGAAACACTTCAAGTGGCCAATACTCTACTAGGATTGAGTGGAGTGGGTGAGGTGTGTGAGAGGCAAGGTTTGCATACCTTGGCAAAAGGAGAGTGTGTGCATAAGGGGCCCTCAAATTCTTCTGAGGTGGCAAAAGGAGAGGGTGTGAGAAAAGAGAGTCCCACCTTAGCAGGTGATGAAAAAGGAGAGGAAAGTAAGGGAGAGGTGAGAATCCAGGATGAGATCCTGATGCAAAAACAGAGAGAAGAGAGTGAGAGAGAAAAGAATAGAGAGAAATCAATTTCACCATCTCATGAAGCATCAACTTCTAAAACTGAGCAGGTTGCAGCAGAACTCACCCAGTAGTTGGGGTTGGAGTCAGGGGGATATGGAGGAAATGGAGTCCCTGCAGGAGTTGTAGATGCCCACATGGAAATGGATGCTAAGATTGAAGTCAACCTTGATGCTTCAACCTTTCACCATGAAGATCCACACTATCAAGAACTAGCAGCAGCCACTAATCAAGTTACTGAACAAATGTTGGGATTGGTGCAGACAGAAGATCAATTCAGGAGTAGAAAGGAGAAAGGAGTATCTAGCTAGTCAACCTGATGATGTCTCCCACATTAATCCTGAAGATTTTGAAGATAGTTCTGATGATGAACTTTTAGACCCTGATGTGGCCAGTGATGAAACAAGTTTGGCTGATACTGAGAAGGCAATTATTTCTCACTATAGAAGCTCCATGGCTGAAGTGACTGTAGAGGATCCTTTACACAGAAGAATTCTCAATTTTTACAGGGACGACTTGAAAATTCAGAAAATGCATGTCACAATATCTGAGTATGAATTAAAGAAGATCAGGGAGGCCATTGATAGTTCAAGGATGCACTTTGACACCACAATTGACTCCAGATTCAGCCTTACAATGTTAGCCAGAATTAAGCAAAGGCTAGATACTGAGTTTACAGCCAAAGATAAGGTAGTGGCATTGGAGAAAAGGGTGACTGCTATGGAAGCTAACATGGAGCGCATCATGAAGAATCAAGAAACTCAGATCAAGCTCCTGAGCAGACTCTTGGAAACTCCTCTCATTTCTCAGTCATTGGAACAAGAGCCAGTTGCTGATAACAAAAAGGAGGAGAAGCATGAGANTTCTCAGTCATTGGAACAAGAGCCAGTTGCTGATAACAAAAAGGGGGAGAAGCATGAGGAGTTAAGGAGAAAAGAAGTTGAAGCTGTAGCTGTAATCAAGAAGGATCCAAAGCAGGAGTTGGCTCAAAATATTGTAAGGCAATTTGATTCAATTTCCAGCAAAAACAAGGAGATTGATGCATAAGAGCCAATTGCCCTATTACCAGAAATTCTTGAAGCAGTAAAGAAAAGAGAAATAAGGGCAGATGAAAGTAGCTCACAACCTGGTGATAGAAAAGGAAAGGGAAAGTTGATTGAAGATGGCAAGAAGAAAGAGAAATCTGTCACAAGTGGAGGTGAGAAACTATTGGGCAAAGCAATAGTGGTTGGTGTGAAAGAAAGGGAGCAACAAGAAAAGTCACAAGAAGAACTAGCTATTCAACTGCAAAGGAAATTTGATGAGGAAGATAGGCTAATAAGAGAAGCCAGAAGAAGAGAAGGTGAAAGGAGGCCAAGAATGAAACAGAGAGCAAACAAGCCTGTATATGAACCAAAATCTTCTGGAGTTAAGAGAAAACTTGTTGTTGAGGAAAAGGAGGCTAATGAGGAGAAGCCAAAAGAGGTGAAGCTTGAAAGTCAAGCTTCTGGGAGTGGTCAAGCCAAAGAAATAGAAGTGTTCAAACCCAAATCTGAGAATTTTGTGCCAATCAAGAGTGAAGGAATGATTGCAGTAAAAGGTCAAAGGAAGAGGGATGTTGATCTTCTTCACATTGAGTATGAAGATGGATCACATTCAACTTTCACATTCAATCAAGTCTTGGATCAAGGATATGGCATCTTAAGGAAGATCTACACCATGCTCAACAGGAAGTACTATTTAACTGAAGAGCTAGGGAAAGCCATTCTTGAGAAGATGAAGAAGATAAGGGAGACACCTATTCAAGAAGAAAGGGATGACATAATCAAAATTTGGAACCCTGAAGGAAGAAAGGTATTTCATGAACCATTCTACATGATGATCTACAAGGACAGGGAAGGCAGGGAAAAATGCATTGATATTTGTCAAGAAATTGACAAACTGCCCAATCTGGAATTGAACCATCTTGCAAGCCAACTGGATTACAGGGTTGAGGATGAAAAGATTCTGAAGGGATCCTTATATAGAAAAATGAAGGAAAATGAAGACAAAATGAATGAGTCAAGGGGGAAAAGAAGAAGAAGGTAGAAGATTCAGACTCAACATCAAATTGTCAGAATTTATCTCTTACTGGTATTTGATCACTCTGTCTCAAATTTATTTTTGTCAATATTGTAATTCCTACTAGAATGAAAATGTTTAGGAGTTTTGTTATCATCAACAGAAAATTTATGCATATTTCACATATTCATAAATAAGGGGAGATTGTTAGGAACTATGAGTTTTGATGATAACAAATTACTTAGAATTTCAATAGAGATTTAAAATTCATTGTAAGGTCGATGGATATGTGTCTTATATATATTCATTGACTAGGAAACCAGTTATCAGTTGAAGCTTGTTTATCAGCTGATAAACTGGACTTTAACATTTGATTCGTGTTTCATTATCAATTGATTGTATTGCCTCAATGGATGATATGAAGTAGTCGACTGATGTTATTGACTTCAATTTATAGCTTCTCAACTGATGTGAAGAATGGTTGATCAATTGTAAATATTCTAAGTCAGAATTCTCACAAGTGAAGTGATCGACTGATATTGGAGACTTTCAAGGCAACACAGTCTTCAAGGAATGCATCAAGACAAAGATACTTTCAGGACTAGAAAGGTCCAAAGAAACTGTTCAAGTAGCTAATTTCTATTTTCATGTAAACATTTTAAGTTGTAATTTTATAATGTTATCTGTCGATAGGAATTAGTAGTGAAGAAAACCACTATATAGTGGTTAGTAGTTCATTGTAGCAAAGTGTAGAAAAAGAAACACAGTGAAAAGATTGTAAGCTCTATTGTGCAGAAACACTTTGTAAGCAGCTTGGTATTTTTACCAAGATTAATTGAAAGAAACACTGATGGCTGGCAGATAATACAAATCAGAGCTTACACTACTGACGTCATCAGAGTTAAAGGAGTTGTCGGACAGAGTTTACTCTAACAGAGAATGCTCTATCAGAGAATAATAATCGACAGAGTTTATTATAAGAGTTTGTCAGGAAGCAATTCTAATCAGAGTCTGAATAGGATAGTTAGAAGGAATCTTAATGCAAGTCTATTTCCTTATGTAAAGCTATTCTATTTCTAATCTGATTTGTAGTTGAATTGTAACTGTGTCTATATAAACACAAACATAGGTTAAAGTCAAAGTAATCTTTACAAATCATATTATTCAAAACCTAGCAGCTCTTGAGAATAAAGAACTTCTTGAGAGAGTTTTGTAACATATTCATTATCTTTAATACAGAACAATATTCATCTTTTACATACTTCTATTCTTAATCGATTTACTAGTACTATTACATTCAAACCCCCTTCTGTAATAGTTTATTCATCTGGGCAAATAAGTGGTATCAGAGTAGGTAGTTTAAATTCAACTTTTAGATCATAAATCATGTCTGGAAACAAGTATGAGAACATAAGAATTCCTATCTTAAAGAAATTTGAGGACCCCACGTGGAGGGTGAAGATGTTAATGTTCCTGGAAGTAATAGACCCTGATTATTTGAACATGATCAATGAAGGTCAGTATCTACCAACAAAACTGGTACCTGCAACTATTATGGAAGGAAGACAAATTCCTGAATACTATACTCTTAAAGACAAGAAGGAATGGACAAATGAGGAAAAATAAGAAGTCCTCAAAGATGCTAAGGTAAGAAACATATTACACAATAGTCTTGATTCTGTAATGTCCAACAGGGTAATAGCATGCAAAACTGCAAAGGAAATCTGGGACGTTCTGGAGGTTCAATTTCTAGGAACCAGGAAAATTAAGAAAAATAGGAGATATGTGCTCATATAAGAATATGAATATTTCGAGGCTAAACAGAATGAATCTCTCACAGATATTTATGACATATTTTTAACCTTGTTGAACAACTTAGCCTTGGTGGACAAAGTATATGATAATGAAATTCAAACACTAAATTTCTAAGGGTTCTTCAAGAAGAATGGGATCTACAGACATCTTTAATTAGAGACAGGGCTGATTTAGATGACATGTCTTTAAATGAAGTCTATGGCAAATTGAAAACCCATGATCTGGAGTTACAGCAAAGAAGAAACATGAAGAGTAGCAAGACAAGATCTATTGCTTTGAATGTTGAAGACAAAATTGAAGAACCAAAAGAAAAGGTGATTAAGGTTTCAATAAGGAAAGGGAAATAAGTAGTGATCCAAGAAGGTAGTGAATCAGAGTTTGAAACAAACTCTGAAGCAAACTCTGATGACTCCACAGTTTCTGATATGATGGAGATGGTTGCTATGATTGTTAAGGGCTTTAAAAAGATGAAATACAGAAAGTATAAGAAGCAATTTTTTTTAAAAGAATCATGTGAAGGGTTTCGAGGCACAAATGCAACGGAAAAATGTGAAAAATAAATAAAAAAACCGAAACCCTACTACAGGATCCATGTATAACTTTGGATGATTATGGTGAAGAAGTCTGTACCTTAACAAAGATTTTTGTACAATGTTTAATGGAGGTCCAGAAAGATGAATCACAGCAGCCCTTTGTTGCAAAGATATGCTCTCTAAAGAAGTCCACACGAACACCCGATCGTCCAACGATCACCGGAGTCGGTACTAGCCGAATTACTTGCCTCTCTCTCTCTCTCTAGCCTCTCTTGATGTTGAGCAGCTAGGATTTTTTTCTAAAATGAAATCTGATGATTAAACCCTAATACTATACATCGTTATGTATATATAGGGGAAAGAGAGATTTTGAGCCTAACCCTAATCCATGTGGTTTCCAAAACCCATTCTGATTTTGGGTTATTATTATTATTAAATCCGAATTCTAATATAATTAATCAAGTCCCACTTAATTAATTCAATAATTAAATTCGAATAATAATAATACTTATTAAATCCGAATTCTAATATAATTAATCAAGTCCCACTTAATTAATTCAATAATTAAATTCGAATAAACAATAATATATTTAAATTCGTAATTTAAATAAACCTCCGTTTTGACGTTCTTTGTGTGTGACCCTTTAGGTTATTATTACGTTGGCAATAATTTTATTATCTAATAATAAAATTATAAACAATGAGCGGCATCTAGTAATACATCATTGCTACCCAAGTAACAATAATAATTGGTGATTCAATTAAACCTTTCGTGAATAATGTTCCATGTAATATAATCCCTTTAACCTTATATTATAGATCAAACTCGAGGCATGTATAGTGTCATCCTCTTCAACGTTTAATCTCGGTTTCCTTGATCAATGAGTAGACTATTTAAACGAATTACTATTTGAGCATGGTCATGCATTTCATAGTCTCACTCAATCAAGAGGCCAATAACATCACTCATAGAATTGGAGGGTTAAATCCTAAATCTGTCATTCATATTCCTCATACGATTCATAGCATACCCAATGTCCACCTTCATCATTACCCGGTTAAAGGTAACTTTGAGTGTAATCAAAGTATATTAATTCTCGTATAGCAATATAATGATTTCAAGTCAGAAGATCATTACATCATTATCACTGTGAGATTTCTTATGACACTTATTAACATGTAGAATCTTATGACGGGTCTTTCCAGTGTCATGTATTGATACATATACTTATGTTCTTGATTTTAGTGTCACCATACCTATGACCAATGAGATGTGGTCATCTGTCAACAAACATACGAGTCTTATTGCATTATTATTGTCCTTAAATAATAATAGTTGACTAGGGAATTTTAGGAATAAAATACTATTAATATAATCTCATATTTAAGTCACATACTTAAAGACATATATTACGTATTAATATTTCAAGGACATTTATTATTCTTTCAATTTATGATGCAATAAATAAAGATATAATACATATTAATTAAATAATCACATAACATAATTGTTTTCAATAAAACATTAAAAGTATTGTCTCTAGGACACCAATACTAACAGCATGGTGAGTCAAAAAAGAAAGACAGGTTCAAGAAAAGAGAATATAGAGATGGGAGATCAAAGACTGTTGATAAGTCATAGATTAAGTGTTATAAGTGTAACAATATGGGACACTTTGCTACTGAATGCAGAAGTAAGGAATCAGGAAAAGCTTTAATCGTTTCAAAGAAAGTCTAGATGGAATCCTCAGATTCTGAACAAGAAACAAGTTATGCACTCATGGCAAATACTGACTCTCCAAACTCTGATAAGGTACAAGACTCTGTCTTTAATTTTCAAACTGATAATATCTGTGAATTAAAGTCTTTTCTTAGATCTTTGCATGTCAGTTTTAAGTCACAGACTTTGGAAAATGAAAGATTATAATCTGAAATACAAACTATGATTGCTAGGAATACCATGCTTGAATCTGAAAACTCTGATATGTTAAAAATTATGAAAGACTTTGATAATGCTATTCACATACAAACACAGTTAGGAATTCATGTTGAATACCTAAAATCTGAAATAGTAAAAGAAAAAGAAACTTTCAGAGTTTGGACAAACTCTGGAAAGAGAATCCAACAAATGCTGACTAATAAGAATTGGACTTCTGCTTTAGGCTATGAATCTGAAACACACACTAAATCACACATAAAAGGAATATTAAATAAACCTGTGAAATTTGTTAGAGCTAGTGATAATAAGGAAACTTCTACTGAATGCTCTAAAAACAATAGTGTGTCGGAACCTAAAAAGATAAATATAGGGTTACTTTCACAGAAGCAACTTAAGGAAAAGTTGAAGGCAGTCACTAATAAAGCTAAACCTAAAAGAAATAGGAATGAAAAAGTATGAATTACTAAGGAGAATAACTACATGAATATCCCTGATGCTCCTAGGAAAATATGTTTTATTTATCATAATTCAAATCACCTTGCTATTGACTACAAACAAAAGAAAATGAAAGAACCTGAAAAATGCAGTATTGAGGCTAGAAAACAATCAAGATATAATCCCTATTTATACTTGCAGAGAATATCATAATTTATATTACATTTTTTATGAACCACAGCCTCAAATAAATATATCTCCAAAACATACTGTCAAGCAAATTTATGTGATAAATACTGATAAAAGAAGTATAAACTATGTCAGTACAAACTCTGTGAATGTACACTCTGTTCATGTAAACTCTGTTAACTCGTACTCTGATAAAAGTACTTCTACTGCAAAAGTTAACAAGTTTTCAAAGAAAGGAGCCTAACTAGTTTGGGTCCCCAAACCTACTAATTAATTTGCATTTACTGAATGCAGGGAAACAAGAAAAACATCCTAGTGATTGATAGTGGATGTTCTGTTCATATAACTGAAAATAAATCCCTGCTTTCAGAGTTTGAGAAGAAGGCTGGCCCAGTAGTATCTTATGGAGATGGCAACATCGGAAGAATACTGGGATATGGCAATATTGTGATTGAAAATATCATCATTGAAAATGTAGCTCTGGTTGAAGGACTCAAACATAATCTGCTAAGTGTGAGTCAAATGACAGACAAAGATTATTCTGTGGAATTTCATGGAACTCATTGTGAAGTGAAAAGCAAGAAGAATGGGAAAGTAGTTCTTATTGGTCACAGACATAACAATTTATTTGAAGCTAGCTTGGATGTTAATTCTGATGGTCCTTTAACTTGTCTACTTGGAAAGGCATCATCCTTGGAAAGCTGGAATTGGCACAAAAAGCTGTGTCATTTGAATTTTGGAAACATAAATGAATTAGTGAAAAAGGACCTAGTTAGATGTCTTCCAAAAGTTCAATTTCATCTTGATGGACTTTGTGATTCATGTCAAAAAGGCCAAACAAAAGAAGACATCTTTCAAGAGCAAAACTGAAAATTCAATTGATCAACTTTTTCACCTATTGCATCTTGATTTATTTGGTTCTGTCAACATTATGTCCATTGGAAAGAAGAAATACACTCTGGTAATAGTTGATGATTTCACTAGATTTACTTGGGTATACTTTTTGCATAAAAATGATGAAACTGTAGAAATAATTTTTGAACATATTGCAATGATTGAGAATGGATCAACTCACAAGGTGAAGAATCTAAGAAGTGACAATGGAATAGAGTTTAAAAATTCTGCAATGGAGGAATTCTGCTCAACAAAAGGTATTATTTACCAATTCTCAGCACCTAGTACACCTCAACAAAATGGTGTAGTTGAAAGAAAGAATATAACACTAATAGAGGCATCCAAAACAATGCTAGAAGGAGCAAAGCTACCTACTTACTTTTGGGCAGAAGCTGTAAACACTGCATGCATTACACAAAATTGTTCCTTAATAAACAAACATGGAATGACTCCATATGAATCTTTGAAGGGAAGAAAGCCAAATGTTAAGTTCTTTCATATCTTTGGAAGCAAGTTTTTTATTCTCAAGACACATCCTGAGCAATTGAAGAAATTTGAACTTAAAGCAGATGAAAGACTTTTTGTTGGATATGAAACAACTTCTAAAACCTCTTCAAGGGCATTCAAAGTATTCAATCTAAGGATAAGGACAGTAATGAAATCAATCAATGTCTCTTTTGATGAAGGGAAAATAGCTGGATTACATGATAAGGATTCATAGAAAACTCTGAGATTTGAGAATGAACTACAGAAAATAAACTCTAGTGAACTAAACTCTGATGAGTCAAATTCTGATGAACCAAACTCTGATGAAATAAATTATGTTCAACCAAACTCTGGTGAGGTAATCTCTGATTCTTTAAACTCTGATTCAAAAATGATTGAAATAGAAATTGAAGATTCTGCACATGTTGAGGGGGAGCAACATCAATCAAATACTGACATTGGAGATCAAACCACAGTAATTGACATATTAGAGTCTGACCAAACTCTGACAGACCCAAACTCTGAACCCCTAAACTCTGATCCATCAAACTCTAAGACTACAAACACTGATACCTCAATCTCTAATAATTCAAACTCTGAGACATCAAACACTGATGGAAGCACATATTCAGGGGGAGGATCAGCATTTACAGGAGAATCTTTCTATGAAGGCACAAATCATGGGGGAACATCTAGTTCAAAAAATCTTCTACATCCTAGAAAGTGGACAAAAGATCTCACACCTGATTTAGTTATTGGTGATCTGAAAAGTGGTGTAAACNATCCAAGGAAATGGACCAAAGATCACACACCTGATTTAATTATAGGTGATCTGGAAAGTGGAATAAAAACAAGAAAAGCTACTCAAAATGAATGTCTATTTCATAGTTTTCTTTCACAAACAGAACCAAAGAAGGTTGAAGATGCTTTGAAAGATGCAGATTGGATTACTGCAATGCAGGAAGAATTGAATGAGTTTGAAAGGAATGAAGTTTGGACCCTAGTCCCAAGGCCAAAGAACAGATCTATTGTTGGCACAAAATGGGTATTCAGGAACAAGACAGATTCTGATGGAATCATTACAAGAAATAAGGCAAGACTGGTAGCCAAAGGTTATTCTCAACAAGAAGGCATAGATTATGATGAAACCTATGCACTAGTAGCCAGACTTGAAGCAATCAGAAGTTTTTTTGCTTATGCTGCACATAAGAAATTCAAGGTCTACCAGATGGATGTTAAAAGTGTATTTTTAAATGGTGAACTTGAAGAAGAAGTTTATGTTGAACAACCACTTGGCTTTGTCAATTCAAAATATCCAAATCATGTCTACAGACTGGATAAAGCTTTATAGGACTAAAGCAAACACCAAGGGCCTGGTATGAAACTTTAGCTCTATTTTTACTAAAAAGTTGTTTCACTAGAGGTACAATTGATAAAACCTTGTTTTATAGAACTCAAGGTAAAGATCAATTATTGGTTCAAATATATGTTGATGATATTATATTTGGTTCCACTAATGAGAAACTCTGTGAAAGATTTTCAAAGTTAATGCAGTCCAGGTATCAAATGAGCATGATAGGAGAATTAAGTTATTTTCTAGGTTTACAAGTAAAACAGACTGAGGAAGGCATTTTCATTAATCAGTCTAAATATACAAAGAATCTACTCACAAAATTTTAAATGCAAGACTCTGCATCTGCTACAACACCTATGGCTACTACAACAAAGCTTGATCAAGACACTGGAGAACCTGTTGACATTACAGCATACAGAGGAATAATTGGTTCTCTACTTTATTTGACTGCATGTAGACTACACATCATGTTTGCCACATGTCTATGTGCTAGATTTCAAGCAGATCCAAGAGTACCACATTTGATAGCTGTGAAGAGGATTTTCAGATATCTCAAGGGCACTATTAATCTTGGCTTATGGTATCCTAGAGAGTCTGATTTTAAATTAATTGGCTATTCTGATGCTGACTTTACAGAATGTAAAATTGACAGAAAAAGTATAAGTGGCAGTTATCAATTTTGGGTGGAACACTAGTGTCATGGTTTAGCAAGAAGTAGAAATCAATCTCAACATCTACAACAGAGGTTGAATATATAGCAGCAGAAAGCTGTTGTGCATAGATATTATGGATGAAAAATTAACTATTGGATTATGGTTTGAACTTCTCTAAAATTCATATTTATTGTGATAATCAAAGTGCTATTGCAATGACAGGAAATCCAGTTCAACATTCTCTGACAAAGCACATCAGTATTAGATATCATTTCATAAGGGAACATGTTATGGAAGGCACAATTAAATTACAATTTGTTCCCAAAGATCAACAAATAGCATATATATTCACCAAACCTTTGCCTGAAGCAAATTTTAATAGACTGGTTTCTGAATTAGGGATGGTAACAAGTGGCTCAACTTGACTTAGCAAGGTTCAGATAATCAGAGTACATGTCAGAGTATGAGATACACTCTGATGGAAATGAAGTAATCTCTGATGAAGCAAACTCTGATCATTGCAGCATCTAATCTCTGATCACAAGTTATCAGTGTTTATGGTAAACTCTGTCAGAGTCTGTGGTAAACTGTGACAGTTCATTCTAAACTCTGACTCATATAAACTCTGACTTGCTAAACTCTATTTAAGTGGTAAACTCTGAGATCATATTTATGACATCATATTTCATTTTTGTGACATCATAATTATCATTTTCTGATTGGATTTGAAATAAGGCGCGTGTATCTCACGAATGACGGTTCATATACTTACACTGATATACAAACACTTGCCGTATTTTGAGACTTGTATCAATAATTGATCTTCAAATCAAGTTTTGCCACATGTCCCACTACAGGTGTTATGCAAATGAAAAGGCATAGATTAATTCTAATTGTCATTTTGGGTTATTAATTTATATCTATTATTCTTCCTTTGTTCTCTTTCTCTAGTTTCTCATAAACCCTAACTGTTCAAACCTGCAAATCATTAGCTCTACAATGGCATCCAAAGAACAAACTTTCCAAACTTATACTTTTACTGCCACCAACTATATTTCGCTGTTAAATAAGTTTGATGCACCTGAAGATTATCATGTTGTTCAAGATTTTTTAATGCAGAGTTATATTAGTTATGCTTTGCAAGAACCTTTAAACTTCTTCGCTCAATCTTTGATAAGAATTTGGTCAACTGCAAAGTTTAATAATGCAGGTGATGATGAAGAACCAATCACCACATTCAACTGCAATGGCAAGCACTTGATAACACCGGCTGTTGTTCGAAAAGCCCTTCATCTTCCAGAAGTGGCTGAGTATAATGATATTGTGGGAGATGAACATATCAAAGAATTTCTTCTTCGATTGCATAACAAGGGCCTTCACAGGCAAGTGCATGAATTTTGATGCAATCCCTCAGCTAGCACAACAGATTGGGTATTCTCTGACCCATAATCTCAAATTTAATTTTCCTTGTTTAATTATTAGGCAGCTGGCTAGAAAAATAAATGATGATGCTCATACTGTATATTTTACTAGATTTCTTCAATTAATTTTTAATTATTTGTTGCCTGATGTAAATTTTGGGAATATTCAGAGTTTAGCTAGTTTTTGTATGAATAAAAGAATTTTTCCTGACCTAGATAGGAAGGATGCTAAGAAAGATAATCTCTCTCTTATATTTTATCTCACATGGGTCAGGCTTCTTTTAAATCAGAGAATGCCTACCATGTATGGAAGGGATTTTCTCTCTGTGGCTATGAATCAGAATTTAGCACCCTCTAATTCAAACCCAAGCCACCCTCCAAACATTGACACCTAAACACTTTTACCAACCTCTACAGTCTCTCAAAGCTATAGTTGTAAAACACACCTCTTAACAGGGCTTAAGAAAAAGGAAGGGGAAGGCAGTGAAAGAATTTTCTCCTAAAAAGAGAAAATTGATTGATGAAGATTCAGATTCTGATGAAGGGTTGGTTTTTGCCAAGAGAAAGACTGTTGAATAGGCTTCTGAGATACCTCTAGCACCTTTTATGAAGCCATTCACAGTAAATCCAATGTCTGAGGTGAAAAAGAATAGGAGAAGATTAGTCAAGGCTGTACACTCTGAGGTTACAAACACTGAAGGACAAAACTCTGATGTCCTAATCTCTGATCAGCCAAAATCTCACGATTTAAACTCTGAAGACATCCTAAACTCTGAGCCAAACTCTGATGTCTTGACAAATTCTGTTGAAGCATGGCGTTGCTGGAAGGCAAATATTCCTTGGAAGGAACCTGGATTACTAGTTCCAATTGAGAACATGATTCTTCGGTACGTCAAGTCAAAAGATGATTGGTGGACAAATGTTGCCCATTATAACCATTACCGTATTAGATGGGGGGCTATTGTTGACAAGACATTCTGCAGAAAATATTTTAGAAATTTAAATGATCTTTGGCTCAAGACTGAACAGGAGTGACAACACAATTATTTGAAAGATGGACCATATGTCACTCCAGAGGAAGCTGTTCCTANAGGAAAAATTTGGGGAATCTAAATGATCTTTGGCTCAAGGCTGAACAAGAGCGACAACACAATTAGTTGAAAGATGAGCCAGATGTCACTCCGGAAGCAATCTCTGATTCTCCTACAAACTCACCTAAGCAAATTATCAAGGAGATTTCTTATGAAAGAGTTAGGGAGTTGACAGAACAAGTAAGGAAAGAGATGGAAGATAAGAAGTCTACATCATCTGCCTCTCCCAGTTTAAAACATTTTTCAAGGAAGAAGTGGAAGTCTGTCACTTTTGGCCAGGATCCACAGGAACATATCTCTCAAAGTGAGATATCAATCTCTACATGGCCAGGCACACAAAAACCTGTTGATCAAAGTTCAACAACAGCCACTATTCCAGCAGATGAAGCCAGCTTGGATCAGGGGTACAACCCACAAGAACCTTCAGCTCAAAGGGTTGAAGAAGTTGTTAAGGCCCCAGTCACACAAGAACCATCCAATCAAAGTTTAGATGCGAGCAATTTACCTATTCTAGCAGACCTTGCTGTTGCTGATGCTGAAGGCCAATCTCTGGCAGAGTCAAGCCCACAAGAACCAATCATCCATTTTATGATTGCAGACTAAGACTCAAATGTTGGACAGACAAACTCTGATGAAGCTCTATTGGCAATCTCTGATGCTCTTATGGTGCTACCAATCTCTGCACAGCCAATGGAGACAACATCCACATCCACAACTCAAGGTATAAACTCTGACTTTTCTTCAGAATATGCATTCTCTGATAGTTTAAGTTCATATTTTACCTTTCCTATTTTAACTACTAGAATGATCATGAATAGTCTTGAAAAGGGTACCCCTAATCATGTAACTATAGTCAACCTTTCTCAGCCACCTCTTATTGCTGTAGGACATTGTGTGTTGAGCCTTTCTAGTAAGTCTGAGGTAAAATGTGTGAAAAACATAATTAATGAGAGGCAGACACTGGATCTGGCAAAAGGTGAGATAGAATTGAGAAAGAAGTTAACTACTTCTAGTGAGAAAAATCTAACTCTTAAAAGTTATGATATGTGTGATGTGAGAAGTAATGAGATTACTTTAGAAAATAAGAGTGACTTAGGATGTTCCATATCTTTTGCAGGTACTCAGAGTTTATCTACTACAAACTCTGATCCTTTGATAAACTCTGAGAAATCTATAAACTCTAATGGGGAGAACACAGACTCTGATGAGTCTATTTTTGCTAATGAAGAAGTCATAGACTTGAAAATCCCCTACACACAAAGGTAAAATACAAAGAAGTGGACAATCAATTCTCATGATGCACATGAAATATTGATAATGGAGTATCCTGATTATATGGTGGTGGAGGAGCTCAAAGGAGAAATTGAAGCTACTCTCAATGCTGAAGGTGTAAAGAGAGATATCACTTCTCAGGCAGAAACTGCTCAAGATGTTTTGATAGATTCTCTAAAAAAAAGTTTGGGATAGTGCTTGGAAATACTCAAATGAAGTCATCTATTGGCCACATGTTCATGAGATAATTGATAAGGCTGATAAGGAAATCAATTTTGTTGAAATGAAGTCAATTTTGAAAGCAACTACTGTGTTGTCCAAGCGACTTCACAATGACATTGGTGACCTCAAGGATTCTATCACCAAAACCTCTACTTCTGTTCAATCTTCACAAAACTCGATGGAACTGAAAATAAAAATTGTCTCAGCAAAACAGGATGCTTTAGAAAACTCTGATAGAAGCTGATTTGGCTTTAGCAAAAAGGCTTTAAGAAGAAGAGAAGCCTGAGAAAATTGAGGAACAAAATTTAAAAGATGCAGAAATGGCAAGGAAGCTATTTGAAGAAGTAAATCATGGATTAGATCCAGTTGTTGTGGAACCTGAATTGAAGAAGTCTGGTACTGATAGTGCTCAAGTCCAGAAAAAGAGAAGATATGTAAAGAAAGGTCCAATTCAGAAAAAGGTACCTGCTCAACAGAAGAAACCAGAATCTAAGCCTATTCAAATCAAATCTGTTGAATCTTCCAAGCCAGTTGCTCAATCAAAACCAGTCTCAGAAATTCAAACAAGATCATCTTCTAGAATTCAACAAAAAGCTCCAGCAATGCCAAAGAATCCTCTCACTATGTCTGGAACAACTTTTCTTCCAGGTGGTTTAAGCTTTGAAGATGAGGAAGAAGAATAGCAACAATCTCTGATAAGGAAGAAAAGATCTGATCTTCTGTGGACAAAGACTCAAACTCTGACTCTCAATGCCAGGCTTGGAAAAGACGAAGGTGGCATTGGTGATTCACCTGCTAAAGTCTACAGGGGTGAAACAAATATCTTCAAAGATCCTTTTTCATTAAAAGATAAACCTGAAGAAGAGTTGTCTCAAAAATATTTGGAAAAACTAATCTATATTAATATTGTGAATGATATCTTTGATGGTGCCCAAGCTAAGGAGAAGCTCATTTATTTCTTAGTGGATGGGAGTGTTTTGAAGATTGCTCAAGAAGATTTAATTCAAAAAGCATCTAAAGAACTTGAACATGTTCTATATCTTCTAAATGATGAAAATGAAGTTACTTCAAGATGGGTGAAGATTATTGAAGGAGTAATAGTTGAGAAGAAGAAGAATGAAAGGCTAATGATGATAAAAGGAGATGCAAGGGTCAAAATGGTGTTAGGGATTCCTACACTAATCTTAAATCCTGATGGTATGAAGGCCTGTTACATTGTCATGGATGAAAGAATGAACATATCATCTATCTATGCTCTAAGGGTTGCTATATGTCAGATTGATAATTCTTCTGAACAAATGAGGGAATTGAAGGAGAAGCTGGTTGATTTGTTGAAAAATGTTGAAGAAAAACTTCTGAATCAATTTTTGAAAGATGATTTCTCTTACAGAAGAATCTGAATTAAAAAAGGATAAACAAACTCTGATGCATTTGTCTTGGATTTCTGACATCATAAGTGAAATTTATGTTCTAATTCTTAAAGCATAAATTGGGGTAGATTGTTAGGAAGCAAACACTGATGGCTTTCAGAGAATACAAATCAGAACTTACACTACTAACGCCATCAGAGTTTAAGGAGCTGCCGGACAGAGTTTACTCTAATAGAGAATGCTCTATTAGAGAATAATAATTGAATAAGATAGTAAGAAGGAATCCTAATGCAAGTCTATTTCCTTATGTAAAGTTGTTCTATTTCTAATATGATTTGTAGTTGAATTGTAACTGTGTCTATATAAACACAAACATAGGTTAACGTCAAAGTAATCTTTGCAAATCATATTATTCATAACCTAGCAGCTCTTGAGAAAATAAAAAAATTCTTGAGAGAGTTTTGTAACCTATTCATTATCTTTAATAAAGAACAATATTCATCTTTTACATACTTGTGTTCTTAATCGATTTACTAGTACTATTACATTCAACCCCCCTTCTGTAATAGTTTATTCATCTGGGCAAACATAAAACCTTCTGTATCTTCTGAACTCTTTTGAAATACTACTTCTTTATTTTTCACTAACACTAGAACATATTAATGAACTTCTTCCAGTGTTGAGTAGCAGTCTTGTCAGAATTCAATTATGATTCTTCGTATCTAGTTGACATTCTTCGTCTTGATTCATGTTATCATATTTATTATTTACTTTTCTTTCTTATCTGAGTTGAGTTGTCATTTAATTATTAAAAATAGGCCTTATCACATGTCTTTGATATACCCATAACTATAATAAGGATTCTCAATATAGGTACCAAATAGGCCATTAATGTTAGTCTATAAGAAGATGGAATGGTTACCAACTTACAATATTATCCTCAAATGTTGGACTAACTAGGTGGCCTCATATGCTATTTTTTTCCAATCCAATAGAGCATTTGAAATCAAAGGTATGCTTAGTTTTAAATACATATCATATCCTCATTATTTACTATGATAACGCCGGATATGATATGTTTATTATAATCAACTTTCAATATAAAGAATACCAAAATCAAGTAACTTTGTTGCACAATAAAAATATTTAAGATTCACAAATAGCTCTGAACAATAACTATTTTTCATGATATGAACCAATGAAAACAGAAAGTAAAAGTGTTTAGGTTGATCAAGGAAAAAATACTTGCCTTTGGGTTTTACCAATCATGTACGGTCAAAGTAACATAACTATTTCTTTCTTCCGTCTCACGGTATCACCATTTAATAATTCTTTGATCTGACGCTTCTGCGGTTGCTATGAGTTTGAACTATTGAGATCGAGTATGCGCGTCTATTTCTATAATCAAACATAATACGTACTTTAGTCCTTAAAGTACGTCGCTATATTCTACGAAAATTTATAACTTAACAATACTTATATATACTTATCTCAGACATATTCATATTAACAAGCAAACTCACATCAAGCCCAACAAACCAATAAATAAAAATATAAACTCAACTATCAAGTAATTTTCAAAACAACCAATTAACCCTCGAGACTCGAATATAAAACAACAATTAATCCCCGAGACTTGAATAAAAATAAACAATTAATCCTCGAGACTCGATTATAAACCAACAATTAATCCTACAGACACGAATATAAATAAACAATTAATACTCGAGACACAAATATAAATAAACAATTAATCCTCAAACAAAAAGGAATAAAAACTAACAATTCTAATTTATACTTTAAAACTTATAATGTCTACCCTCGATGATGTTATCAAATTAAACAAATAAGCATAACATTAAATATTTTAAAAGTATTTTTAGGCTCGAATCAAATCACTATTACCCTCTTCGGATAATTATTTGATCACTAAAAGTTTCATAAAATATTTAATCCGGGTTCGTAAATAAATTTAAAATTTAAAACTATTTTTATAACTTCCGGATTATTTTTCTGATTACATAAATATTTGTTTCGTTTAAAATGGATAAACAAATCAATTAATATTTAATTAATAATAATAAATCAATTAATAATTAAATTAATTGATTATTCAAATTAAATATATATTAATCATTTTTAAATAAATTATTTTCAAACTAATTAACTAACCAATATTTTTAATCAAATAATAATTGAAACTTGAATTAAATATTTTATTACAAGAATTTTTTTTTGAAATAACGCCTTTGTAAAATGAACTTTTCCTAGGGTCACGGCTCCTCAAAATCAGTTCCAAACAATACAATCCAATTATACTAAAATAAAGTAAACAAATTTAACCCACAAAATAAATTATACCTATACACATAAAATTGTCAGAAACGAGAAACACGATCACCTAAATCCAAAAGTCCGGCTAACATATAAGTTTCCGTAGTATAAAAACAATCTCTAAAAATTATGAGATTAATATATATAAATGAACATGCCCTAATACTTACAAGTGTAAAATCAGAATATTAAAGTCCTTATCATAAGATTACTTTCGGACATTCCACGAGTCTTTTCTAATACCCGAAAAATATGTTTAGAAAAATTCGAGATTAATACCATGTGTAGGAGTTAATATCATAGAAAATGTTCTTCTCAAAACATCTCCAAATTTATACACATGCGTATGCGTTAAAGCGCTGATCATTTTATATATAGATATCGAATATTGGATGCATGGTTTGTAAAATATTAATTTTCAAAGTTTTAAATATATATATGTGTACCCCACAGGGGTGAATAACGATCGGTTCGGTCGGTTTTTAACGGTCAAACCGGACCAGACCACTAATAGCGGTTTTTTCATATCTCAAACTTGGACCAGACCGTTTGGATATTGGACCAGACCGAACTAGACCGCAATTAAATGGTCCGATTCGGTCGGTTACAGTTTTAAACCAAATTATTTAATATGATAATTTTAGGGATAAAAATACCCTTCTAAAATCATATCTAGCGTCTCAATACTATCAAAAAGTATGTCAATTTTAGTACATACATTACTAGTTTACTAGTTTTACTACATTACGAAAATACTAATATGTGCCCAAATAACCATATTAGTATTATGCAAAACAAAAAAAAAGCATTCCAAGAAGAGACTGACAATCTTAATTCTAGAAGAAATATTATGCAAGACAAAATTTTATATATATATATATATATATATATATATATATATATATATATTTCAGACAAATATAGGTAAATGCAAAACAAATTTATATTATATATAATATTTGTAGCGGTCCGGTTCGGTCTTAATGGTCGGTTTAGAAATGAAAATCAAATCGGACCGGAAAATAACGGTTTATATTTAAATCAAACCTAAATCAAACCAAACCGCTTAAAAAATCATAAAAAAACGGTTTAATCGGTTCGATCCGGTCCAGGTCAATTTAGTTATTTTTTGCTCAACCCTACCCACAGACATGGAAGAGACAACAGCGAGCAACGGTTAACACGGGGCGTCGCGTGTGTCAAAAAACACAGGAGGGGGAGTACTACGGAGTAGTATAATAGGGTGCTGGAGAGAAGGCGGTTTCGGTCGGGTCGGTGCGAGTTTTAGGTGTAGAAAAAATATTTTTTTAAACTTTTATAAAATATAAATTATATTTTATGAATAAAATATAAATTATATTATTTTTAAAGTTAATTAAAAATAATAAATTTTCAACATATTTAAATATTTTGAATATTTAAATATATAAAATTACTAAATTTTGAATATTCAAATAATTTATTCAAATAAAATGTGGTACCTATAAAATATTAAATGAGTTTCTAAAATCCCGAAACAAATTTAAATAAATAATTTTGATCATTTGGAAATTTTTCTACATAAAATATAATTGTAAAGATTTCCAAATTATTCAGTAATTTAAAAATATTTATTTTTATTATTATTTTAAAAATTATTTTTGGTTTAGGGGGACCGAGTTCAATTTAAATTTATTTTTTATGTTATGGTCAATATTTCGAGTTAATATTTTCCTTCGGGGTGAAAATTTTATTGTGTGAAAAAACACAAGATGGGGGGAGTATAATTGGGCGGCTGGAGGAGTAAATGAACAGGGGAGAGGAGGAGGTTTCGGGGGTGGGGTGCAGGTAGGTATTAGGTATATAAATAATTTTTTTATGCTTTTATAATATATAAAATATATTTTATGGGTAAAATATAAATTTTATTATTTTTAAAATTTATTAAAAATAATAAATTTCCAAAATATTTAAATATTCAAAATATTCAAAAATATAAAATTATTAAATTTTGAATATTCAAATAATTTATTTAAATAAAATTTGGTATCTATAAAATATCAAATGTGTTTCTAAAATCCCGAAACAAATTTAAATGAATAATTTTGATAATTTGGAAAATTTTCTACTTAAAATATAATTTTAAAGATTCTCAAATTATTCAGTAATTTAAAAATAAATATTTTACTGAATAATTTCACAAGTCAAAAATAAAATAAAATTTTCACTCGAAGAAAAATATCGACTAGAGATACTGACCCGATCAGTAAATTAACATTAAAAAGAATTTAAATCGAACTCAGACTAACTGAACCGAAAATAATTTCTAAAATAATAATAAAAATAAATATGGAAATGCATTCAACTGAAATAAAATATTTAAATAATAATAATAAATTTTGAAAAATATCCGAATTATCACAGAAATTGATTACAACTCAAAAGATGTATTATCTATGTAACACGAATGTAATATATATCAATCTCCATTTAAAGAATACAGAAGAAAACTTTTTGAAAATTATAAACTGAGTTGCAGTATTGTTAAGAATGAATGAAAAGATTAGCCTGTTATATACAAGAATGCATATAACATTGTAAAACTGGTTTAATTCAAACCAAGACATAGATATAAGAGATAAGTTTTATAAAACGTTTAATCTTATAATTATAGAGAATAAGAATAAGTAATGTTTGAAATAATTTATATTCAAATACAACTATACCTTAAAATTAGGAAAACGTTTTAATAAAATATATTGAGCTCCTTATATATTCAAATGTATTATATAGATATATACTCACATAATAAAAGTCCGGCTCCGTTTCATTCATGGGACAGCTGCTAAGTTGGTTATCAAAAATGGGACAGCTTCGTTCATGTTCTCAGAAATGGCACACTTAAATGCCTGTCATGGCGGTCATCGAAGGTACAGACTATGACTAAAAATTTAGTCATAACCGCCATGTAAACTGGCGGTCACTATATTTGTTAATATAGTTTTTAGAGTGCAATGACCGCCATATAATATGGCAATCATCAAATGAAAAATTCATTTGATGACTTCCATTTGGTGTGGCGGTCACCAAAGGGAAAAAAGAATTGATGATTGTAAAATAAGATGGCGCTCACCAAAGATAATTTTTTTTTTATATTTTCATTTTAAGTTTAGAAAAACATCTTATCCGAAGTTTAGAAAATTATATCTTATCCGAATATCTGAATATCCGCAGAAAATATACTTTTTTTATCTTATCTTATCTACTTTTTTAACTGAAAATCTGCAAAATTTTTGTTTATTTATCATATCTGTTTTCATTTTAATTTTACGTTGCTTTTTCATTTTCAAACTCTGCTGCTACTCTCCAGCTTTCCTCTCCCTCTGTCTACTCTCCAGCTTGCCTCTCGGACGTTGTACTCTCCTGCTTCGAGGTTATTTACTTACTTTGNTCCGGCTTGCCTCTCGCTCTGTCTACTCTCCGGCTTGCCTCTCGGACGTTCTACTCTCCTGCCTGCTTCGAGGTTATTTACTTACTTTGTTTACGGTTGCTTGTAAATTTGATATGTCAGTTCGTTAATATTATATATTCATACATGTTTGTTTAGAATTTATGTTAAGGCCATTTTAATTATGATAAATTTATATAAATTGTCTTCAAATTTGAGTTTAACAGAATTATTTTTATAACTGCATGTTAGTTTAGAATTAATAAATAATAATTTTTAGCATAATTATAATATTATAATTATTTATCATATTATTTGTATTGATACATATGTTTAAATTTGTATGTGTTGTTAATTAACGCATGTTAAATTATGTATTAACGCATGTTAAATTATGAAAATATGTATTTATTGGGTTGAAAATAAGAAAAATAGAAGATTACGTTCANATGTATTTATTGTGTTAAAAATAAGAAAAATGGAAGATTACGTTCGTAATATATTTAAGCATGTTAGTTTAGAATTAATGTTATGTAAAAATATGTTAACGCCATTTTGATTATGATAAAATCATATAATTTGGCTTCAAATTTGAGTTTAGTTTTGTACAATTTTTGTAACTGCATGTTAGTTTATAAATAATAAATAATAAATTCTATCATAATTATAATATTATAATTATTTATCGTATTATGTATTGATACATATGTTAGTTTAAATTTGTATGTGTTATTGTTAATTCACGCATGTTAAATTATGAAAATATGTATTTTTGGTGTTGAAAATAGGAAAACTGGAAGATTATGTTAACGTGAATTTTTTT
>QRFB01000659.1:71651-84306 GCA_008931105.1 Oenanthe javanica | reverse complement strand
AGTTGATAAAGTTAAAGAAGCTCATGCTTATTCATTAAAATCTCATATGTTGCTGGGTAATACAGAACTGAAGCTTAGGAATGCACTAATTGATGCATATGGTAAATGTGGCAATATGTTCTATGCGTCGAGTATGTTTGAAAGTTCATCTGAGAACCGAAACGTGGTCACCTGCAATTCAATGATCTCAGGGTACGTGAATTGTGGGTCACATGACAATGCACAAATGATATTCACAACTATGTCTGAAAGGGATCTGACCACATGGAATCTAATGGTTCGAGTATATGCTGAACATGATCATCATACTGAAGCGCTCTCCCTGTTTCTTGAACTACAGAGTAGTGGATTGAAANAATTGTGGGTCACATGACAATGCACAAATGATATTCACAACTATGTCTGAAAGGGATCTGACCACATGGAATCTAATGGTCCGAGTATATGCTGAACATGATCATCATACTGAAGCGCTCTCCCTGTTTCTTGAACTACAGAGTAGTGGATTGAAGCCTGATGCCTTAACTGTTATGAGCATCCTTCCTGTTTGTTCTCAACTTGCATCAATTCACTCATTAAAGCAGTGCCATGGATATGTCATCCGGGCTTGTTTCAATGATGCTCACTTGCTGGGTACTCTTATAGATATATATTCAAAATGTGGAAGCATCTGTAGTGCATATAATCTTTTCAAGTCCGCTTCTAAGAAAGACCTAGTTATGTTTACTGCTATGGTTGGAGGATATGCCATTCACGGTATGGGATCCGAAGCTTTAGGAGTATACTCTAACATGCTCGATTTGGGCATAGAGCCANTAAGAAAGACCTAGTTATGTTTACTGCTATGGTTGGAGGATATGCCATTCACGGTATGGGATCCAAAGCTTTAGGAGTATACTCTAACATGCTCGATTTGGGCATAGAGCCGGATCATGTTATTATAACCACAATATTATCTGCCTGCAGCCATGCTGGCCTTTTGAATGAAGGGTTGAAAATATTTGATTCAATAGAAAAACTGCATAGGCTTGAACCGACTATGGAGCAGTATGGTTGTGTGGTAGATCTCCTTGCTCGAGCAGGTCGAGTAAATGATGCATATTCTTTTGTTACTCGTATGCCAGTAGAAGCCAATGCTAATATATGGGGAACATTATTAGGTGCTTGCAGAAATCACCATGAAGTGGAAATAGGATGTGATGTGGCGGACCGTCTTTTTGCCATGGAAGCTAACAATATCGGGAACTATGTAGTGATGTCAAATTTATATGCTGCAAATGCTAGATGGGATGGTGTGCTGGAGACGAGGAAGCTAATGAAGACTAGAGAATTGAAAAAATCTGCTGGAAGCAGTTGGATTGAAGTGGAAGGTAGGAATAATGTATTTATAGCTGGAGATTGTTCTCACCCATGTAGAAATAGTATTTATAGCATTTTGTTTAATTTGGATACACAAATCAGAGAGCGATTCGAGTTTTAAGGTACCCCGCTCGAAAAATATGTGAATTTAGTTTGATGGAAAAGCATCAACTTTTTGGCAAAGGAATATACAGAATACTGTATGGTTCTGAATATGGAGTGAGTTTAAAAGAAAAAATTGTATATACTTTTGCCTCATTACTAGAACTTGCTAAGAGTAACTGTTGTTATTTGTTCAGATAATTTACTCAGTTCTGCACAAATGTCGAAGGCATATACTTACCAATTATTTGATGAGATTTTCCAATTATTGTTTTATAGAATATTGTGATTCCCCAAATAGCGCCAGTTTCTCAGAATGCTCTAGACGTTATGCACGAAGAGCCCTTGGTAACTCCTACAGAGCTGGTTGATTCTCGTTGTTTACATAGAGAAGGGTGCCCTATTATTCTGGAGCATATGATGGAAAAGTCAGGCAAGTAGGTGCTCTTGGGCAAGAATTTGGTGGGCAAGCAGGTGTCCAATGCTGCAAGCAATGATCGGGTAAGTTCTTTTAAATGGAGCAATGATTATAGATTATGGTAGGGTCTGAAGTTATCTCGGAATTTGTAGGCCTACTTGATCTCATTATGGAGATCTATGTGAAAACTTTTGAGCACTTTACCACCAAAAGCAAAGTTTTGTACTATGCAGTTGAACATGTTGTGCGCCTCAGCAAATTCCCTAACCACAACTGCTATGACAGAGAAAAATAATTATAAGTAGGGATGAAAAGATCTGATAAAATTTCTCTCCTTTAAATCTCGAGGTATGTGAGGCGGGGACAAAAAAAAAATGTAGAATGAGCATAGAAATTTAGCATTCAAACATGAACGTCTCCTATCGAGATTTATGTGATTTTTCAATTATATCAAATACGAGTATTTATATATTTGAAGTGTGCTTAAGGTTATGGCATTTTTAACAGGGTTTCATTTTCCCCCACAACTTTTATGTGTTTATCTTGCTGTCAGATGCTCATTGGCAGTAGTTAGGTTACTCCAGTAAAAATGGTAGAAAGACGTGCGTGATCATCATAACTTTTTTTATCCGTAAATAAATTTCATCTTCCTGGGTCATGCTGAAGACACATGTAATAACTAACGAGGCATTTTTCTTTGCCAGATGTGCCGTTTTGGTCACTAACCCCTCATTTTTTTAAAAGAAAGGTCATTTTCTAACTTGAAGCATAATAGCAGAAGTAGCTTTCGATATAAGAATGGTGCTCTGTATTTAGAACAAGTTCATTTTGATACGAAACTAGTAGATAGCCTCCACTCTACTGCACCACAAAAATAAAATATATCAACAGACCTTGACTTGTGTCAAATAATTTTTCAATATGACTGTATCACAGAGTTACTAAACTAGGCTTAATGTGAATGTTTTTTAATCTTCATAATTTAGACTTGTTTACATTAGAATGGTGTCCTGGAAACTTATGGGTACACAACACTGCTTCTAAATAATCTTAACAATGGGTTATTCCTCCTCATATATACTATGCATGTTTTTGCTAGTCTTGCCATATTCAGCACTTGCTCAAGGGAATGGTACAGTATCCGTAGGCTCATTCCTCACAGCTGCAGACGAGGCCACCTCATGGTATTCACCTTCTGGTGATTTTGCATTCGGGTTCAAGAAAGTTCAGGATCAGTTTTTGCTTTCCATTTGGTATGACAAAATACCTGACAAAACCATGGTCTGGTTTGTAAATGAAGGAACTACTGTCCCTGCTGGATCCAAAGTTCAACTGGCTGCTGATCGCGGATTAGTCCTCACTGACTTTCAAGGAAAAGAATTATGGAGATCCGAGCCATTGTCTGGTACAGCTTCTAATGGTGTTTTCAACGATACAGGCAATTTTATGATTATTGGTAGTAGTTCAACAAAGTTATTGGATAGTTTCAGCAATCCAAGTGATACCCTTTTGCCAGATCAGACTTTGGAGGTAAATGGTACGCTTTACTCTAGGCTGACTGAGACCAACTTCACCAAAGGAAGATTCCAGCTACGTTTGCTTAACAATGGGAATCTTGTGCTCAATTCCCGAGATATACTTGCCAATAATGTTTATGGTGCTTACTATAGAAGTCAGACGAATGACACAAATACAAGTAATCAAGGTCACCAGGTAAAGTTTAGTACAACAGGCTATATTTATGTCGTTAGAAGAAATGGTGATATATTCAATCTTACTACGAACGGAGCAATTCCATCAAAAGGTTATTATCATAGAGCAACTCTAAACTTTGACGGTCTTTTAGTCCAGTATTATCACCCCAAGGAATCCACTGGAACATCTAAGTGGACTGCTGTTTGGCAAATCCCAGTAAACATATGTCTTGATGTTATAGGAAACAGTGGAAGTGGAGCTTGTGGATTTAATAGTGTTTGCAGACTTGATGATTCTAGAAGAGCGGATTGTGAATGCCCAGAAAGTTATTCATTACTTGATCCAAATGATACACATGGCAGTTGCAAGCCGAATTTCACCCAAAACTGTGTTGACAATGGTTCTGGTGAAGAATTATATGATTTGGTGGAGATTACTGATACTGACTGGCCATTTTCTGATTATGAGCAGCTGTAGCCTATTTCTGAATTCGATTGTAGAAAGCATTGTTTGAATGATTGCTTTTGCGCTATTGCAATTTACTGAGGAGATATAGCTGTTGGAAAAAGAAGCTACCTCTCTCAAATGGGAGGAAGGATAGGGCCGTTAATGGTAAGGCTTTCCTAAAATTCAGTAAAGGCGGTCTACCGCCAGAACATCGTCATAGTAAAGATAATCCTGTTTATCAGGAGAGGAACNAGAGGAATGATAAAAGTACTTTGATTATTGTGTTTTCAGTGCTTTTAGGTAGTTCTGTGTTTGTCAATTTTATACTGATTGCTGTTGCTTGCTTTGGTTTCTTTTACATCTACCACAAGAAAACAATTAACTCACAACATGCTAACAATCATGTTGAAACGAATTTGTGTCGTTTTACCAATAAAGAGCTAGTAGAAGCCACAAATGGATTCAAGGAAGAACTGGGAAGGGGTTCTTTTGGCATAGTTTACAAAGGGGTAATCCAGATGTCTTCTACAGTCATTGTTGCAGTGAAGAAGATAGATAGACTGGTTCAAGATGGTGCGAGGGAATTCAATACAGAGGTTAATGTGATTGCACAAACTCATCACAAGAATTTGGTCAGATTAGTTGGATTTTGCGAAGAAGAGGAGCATCGCATGCTTGTCTATGAGTATATGGTCAATGGAACTTTAGCAAGTTTGATTTTTAGCTGTGTGAAACCTAGTTGGGCACTGAGGAACCATATTGCATTAGGCATTGCGAGAGGGTTGGCATACCTCCATGAAGAATGCATCACACAAATCATCCATTGTGATATAAAGCCTCAGAATATTTTCTTGGTGAATTAAATGTATACTAATTTTATACAAATGGGTTGAGCACCGAGATTAAGAAAAGTGAATAAAATAGTGGAGAAGTGAGAGTTTTGAGAGTCAACTCCCATATCTAGGGTTCTAGTTGCCACTTCTTTCCGACCTTCATCCCACTTCACCGATTAAGCTCCTTCGCTCTCTCATCCTCTCTTCTATTTATCAGTTTTTTCAATAAAATCGAGATCTAATACTTTTTTGATGAGATCTTGTTGGGTACCTTGTTATCAAGGTTGTTAGTCGTGCCCATCTTTTTGGGATATTAGTGTGTTATGTTTTGATATTTTTGTGTGTTTTGTTACGGGTTTCGGTAGTTTTTCTGAGAAAGATTTATATGGTATTTTGGGAGATCTGTAAGACTCGCATCGAATCTGGAACGGTGGAAGATATCACAAGAGCTCACCTTTCAAAATAAAAAATTGTTCATATTTTGGGGTATTTGTTCCTCCAATATCAGTTGATGTAACTAATAGTTCTGAACATTAATAGTTCTGAACATTGGGATACAGATGACACTTATGTGAAGGTCAATTGTGATGCTACTAGTTTCACAACTGGTATAGGTTGGATTGCTCAAGATGTCATTATAATACTTTTTAGATTAAAAAATTTGGATATTCTATGTGTTAAGCGATCTGAAAACAAAACGGTTATTTGTTTAGTTTGTTTTTTGTTTCACAATCAGGTTGTAGTTGATAGTTTGGGGGTTTGTCCCGGCTGAGTTTCAATGTTTTAATAAATTTTTCGCTTTATATCAAAAAAATGTATACTAATTTTATTGTTACCAATTTATCATGTATAAATTACTTTGAAATTATACATGGATAATTGACTTATTCAAAATAAAATTACAAGTGCAAATTTTATATTTTATATATGTGAGCAATTCATATTATTTTGAGAACAATTCATTAAATATAAATTATATGATAATACTTTTTAACTTTCGAATTAAAAATTTTAAATTTGTTTATAAAAGTAATATCATTCTTTATTTTCTTGTACTTTTTCCCATAACTAATTTTACCATTATATATTATTTTTTACATCAATTACCCATTATTTGTATTATGTTTAATAGTAAAATTTTAAATAACTGATAATATATAATTATAATGATTTAATATAATAAATTTAGAAAATGAAATACACCATATTAATAAAATTTTAGTAATCTTTTACAAAGTAATTAAATTTATACATTTAGTAAATATATAATACAAATGACACATTCACCAAAATAAATCAATGATTTTGAAAGAATAAATTGAATAATGTTATATAGTTGATAAATATTACACCCCATGTGTCCTAAAAATTTATCTTTTAACTAACATTCAATTTAATATTTCTGTAAAATAATTGATGGAGTGTATTTTTTATATTATTAATGTTACTTAAACTTGAGAAATCTAATTTATTAATATTAAATTTGATATTATATTAATTATAGTGACCATTTTGATATCTTTATTTTTGTTAAATCTTTGTAATAAATTATAATCAAAAATATTTATTTTAGGAAGATTAATAAAATTATTATATTAAAATATTAATAGAATACATATTTGTTATTGGAATATTAACAATAGCATGATATATTAATATTTATTAATATAATATCAAATTTAATTCATATTTGTTATTTACTAAATTTGTATTAATGATATTTATTATTTTATGACAAATATTATTCTATTAATATTTAATATAAATATTTTTATTAATCTTTCTAAACTAATATTTTTAATCAAACTTAACGGAACCTTAATAGAATTGTTATAATCAAATAAAAGATAATATTAGTGACTTAAATAAATTATTTTATAGTTCAGTGGTAAGTTTCTAAAAGAATAAATCGTTTAGTGATAAAAAAATTCATTTTCCCTATTATTAAATATTTATAATAATTACTTTAAAATAGAAATTTAACAATATAAAATAAATATCATACTAAAAGAAAGTATATATTTATGACGACAAAATACGGTAAAATTGAGAGAAACTGAAGCACTGCATTCTCTGAAGGCGTTGGGTGTTGGCCCTATATGTCATAATTTGAGGTGAAAATGTCCTAAATGGTACACCCAAAAAAATGGCCCTAAATAGCACTCCAAAATGCTACATCGTGTAGAGTTTTGAAAAAAAAAATCTCCCCAAAACGCTACTTTAAGTTGCGTTTTTTAGCCTATAACCCAAGATAAAGTAGCGTTTTTCCCAAAAAAAAATAAAAAAAGTGCAAAACGCTACACGAAATAGCGTTTTCACCCCTTTTCAAGCACGCGACACTATGTAGCGTTTTGGAGTGCTATTTAGGACCATTATTACGAGTTGTGTCATAAACTGTGACATTAAAGGCCTTTTCTCAAAGGCGTTTGGGGTTTGGGGATTGTCCAAGTCTCGAGATAATTAAACAAAGATGACCTCAAATTAGATGGGATCTCGATCCAGCAAAGATAAGTACCAACCCCCTGACTCTTTAGTTAAGATTTTGTTAGAATATGCAACTTCTCATTATGATAGTTTATTCATTTTAATTTACATGCAAAATTAGCAGTCCAAACTAGTGTTCTCTCGAGACGATGGAAGATTATGTGGACTGCCCTCCCTCTCCTAAATATTGGTGAGTATGAACACTCTAGAACACATATATACATGTTTTTATCAGCCATGTATCAGCAAATATCAAGTTCAGATGTTATGGGGTGGACATATACAGATAGGAATATTATTACGGGGGTTTTACAGATATGCTTTCAAGACTTTATTGGTAATGCCGAGATTCTTACTTTTGACTTGGATAGCATTGAGGTAACTTGTTTGTAATTTTCATTTGATGATATTAGCATTGCGTTCCATTTTCTTAATTCTCTGATGGAAGATATATATGATTGTCCTTTGATTACGTAACTTGTGGCTTCGGTAAAATTAGCATCTGACCATGAATGTTATATACTTGATTTTTTTTTGTTTAATTATTCATGGGTAATTAGTCTTGAATCAGACCCGGCCCTCTCATATATAGTAATTAATTTGATCTATCATAGATTGCCATCCTCCAAGTTGTTAGAAGCCTTTGTCCATCTTTAAAAGCAGGATTTGTATCCAGCTAGATTATATAAATCAAGTATATCTAGTGCTCTTAGAAGCTACTTGCGTCTACAACAAATCTGGCTATTTGCGACAGAAAATTTACATTTTACATTGAATCCGTCGTAAATGGATTATTTATGACGGAAAAAATTGGTCACTTATAGTCCAATCGAAAGTTCAAAAACTATTACAAATACAAGGTTAGTCACAAGTTTGATACCTGATCACAAATTCTACATTGGTCACAAATTTGACATTCAGTCACAAATTCTACGTTGCTCACAAATTTAACATTCAGTCACAAATACAAAGTTGGTCATAAGTTTGACATTAAGTCACAAGTTTGACATTCAATCACAAGTTTGATATTCGGTCAAAATAACTTACGACTGATATATTTGTCATAAGTTTAATTACATACAAGGGGGTGATATTCACTATTTTTTCAGCTTACCAGCCATTTTTTGGCTTTACATCAGTTTTATACAAACCTTTCCAAACATACACCACAATCTAGCCAATACATTTAAATTTATAATAAACCGAAATTTAAAAGAACCATAAACATCCATAAAATCCAAATTATTTACAAACATAAGCATCCATATTCATCCACATACAAAAGGTTCAAACATAGATTAGTTTACAAACATCCACAACCAACATAAGTTCATAAATATTAAAGTTTAACAACTAATACTAGGACAACCTTTAGAGAACTTGATAGGGAGTACTTATGTCACCATCTCTATCGGACTCGATACATCATAATCGTCCTAGCCGCCGCCGTCATCACCACCATCGCGGCATGGGCCTTACCCTACAATATACACACAAAAATATAGTAGGGGTCTCAACACTTCCGTCGTAAAAATATAAAAATAAATTTTTGTCGTATTAACTTACGACAGATTTTAACATTTGTCGTAAGTACAGCGCGCCCAACACTTCCGTCATAAGTTTTTCATCGTAAATGCCCTTATTTGGTGTGGTCTTGGTTCACAACATTGCATCAAGTATTTTTTTTTTCAATTTGTTACTGCCCCTTTCAATAACTCAATGCATATTTGGTACCTTTTTTAAGGAGATAAAGTGTGTGTTACATATATTTTTAATTAGGTATAGCTTTTCAAGTCATGGTATTGTGATGGAAAATTAGGGGATGATGTGATGGATCTATGGGTTGTATTAATTTATGAATCTCTAGAAAAGCTTTTAAGTATTTGAACAATTTAGATCGCTAGCATGGTTTAGCAGTACATGAACAGTAGGGAGCTAGGTGAAACAAGTGTAATGGTAAGGAAGAAAATAAAATAATGATAAATTTTTATTATAAAATTAGTAGATTAAATGAGAAAAAGTACTGTGATACATGAAAAATAGGTAAAAAAACGTGTAGCGGCTAGAATTGAATTCTAAACATATATTATGACCATTTTTATTTATGTAACAACTAACAAGTGAGATATTTATATAGTTATATATATGAAATGAATACAAAAAAATCTGACAAATTTTTTATTTTAATCTGACACAAAATGCTAATACAACCATATACATATTATTAATATTAAATATCTTATCAAAAAAGTTAAATTTTATTATATAATCTAGCCTAAATGACTATATATATATATAGTCTACTTTTTTAGTTTTTTACTCCGCATCTTATCTTTAAAAGTCCATGTTACCCATCCTTATCCATATTATCACTATCTAATATCTTATTTAAAAATTAAAGCCAATTTTGTATTATTTAATTTATCTAATCCCCCCACTGTATCTCCATATTTTTTAATTTGTCAAATTCTCGTATCCCGTTCCTGCACTGTACTCATCATGCTTCCTAGTTACTAATCCATATTTTTATTATTTTAACTTGACTCAAAAAATTTATAAGATCTTATCTTAAAGAGTCCATAATTTTTTTAACACGTCACAAAACACTCTAAATACTATAAAAATACGTATTTTATTATTTTAAAGGATTAAATCTCAAAATGATATCAAAACGTTCATTAACGTTCATTATAGTTATCAGGATCTCTAGCACCACTCTAATTATCAATAATGACAATTCTGCACTACACATATTGCGACACTTGTATATATATATATATATATGTATATGTATGTATATATATCTTTATGCAGGTGGCTACATGACAATGTTAAATAGAAATGAGATGAATAAATAGTGTACCGTACTTTTTTTATTAAAACAAATTTATTATACTAATTGTATAATAACATTGAATGAAATAATAAATATTCTTTTAAAATTAATAAGAAATCAAATTCTATCAAAATTAAAACTATATATTTTTTGTTTTTAAACCTCAATCTATATTTTTAAATCTATTTAAAATTTGACTTTCAAAATTATGTTTTTAAAAAAGAAAATATTACACAAAGATTTTAATGATGATATGATATGGTTCAAGCATGAAATAAAAAAAGCAAATTAACTGAGAAACCTTTTCTTCCTCTATTAACATAAATAATGTTCCTATTATATTTTCCACAATTTTTAAATTACTGCAATCTAAAATGATTACTAATCACAGACTCCGAAAATGAATACAAAATAATGATTACAAATTCACCTTTCTCTTTTCCCTAAAAACCTACTTACCAGATTCCCGAAATCCTCGATCCCCCCCCCAACAGGTACATATATAATAAACAAAATAATCTTAAGTTAAAGTATGTAGTTATGTTTCTTTCGAATTGCTTGAAGGTGTGTTGAAGAGTAATTGATTTGGGGATATTATATTTTTGAGTTTGGAGTTTATGTTTTGGAATATTTATGAAGATGATAATATACCTATACATATAAGTGTTGTATATGTGTGTGTTTTATTCACTAGTTCTATGTGTGGGTTAAATTACCTTATTGATATAATTTCATTGTCTAGTCAAGAATTACATGGTTCATGGGTCAGTTTAGAGAACTTCAATCCAATTAGCTTGTTTTGGAATACAATTCCTCTTCGAACTGGATGGCTAGGGTTACGCTCCGGCCAGTTTGCCAACTTCAACGATCCACAACTCTGGCGATCATTGTGTGAAAATGAGAAAAAATTGAAAAAAAAGAATATAATCGATAGATGAAATTATTTTTGAAAGAGGAATAAGAAAAGGATGCAGTTCGGAAGATGACATGAGACATGTCTTGATTACCAGAACATATTTGAATCCCCTTTAAAATAAGTATGGAAAGTCCTCACCACTTTACTAATAATTTTAAAATTTTACATTTTTTTATTAATCTTTATATTTTTAGGTAAAATAAATATTTTAATTTTAAAAATTATAACTAAACCATAAATATAATAACAAATATATACATAATATATATTATAAAATTGCTATAGAAAGAAATCCTCATGTGGATCCGTGTATCCAATTTGCGGGTCATTGTACCCGATTCATAAAACTAACATTTCACATGCATGATTCGCGGATCATTATACCCGATTCATAAAATTACTAACGTTTCACAAACATGATCATGTATCAGATCCCGTATTAGGTACTTGAATGACCTGTGAACTGTGTGCAACACTGGCCTAGTTAATAGAAAGGTACATACACGTCAAATTCAACTCTGCCCCGCAATTAGTTCCATTAAGTCAACAAGTAAAATTAACGTAATTGTCATTGGCTACTAGAGTGGTGCATTAGAGTCCTCAGAAACAATAATTGATGTTTTGAATTTTGTTATTAGGTCATTACTTGAGTGACCACTTTTTACCCTGCAATAAGACTTGTTTGGCATCTCGTACCATGACGTACCGATCACCATTGGTAAAGATTCTTAAAATATTAATATCATAACATAAGAGAGGCCATATAGCTACCCTGAGCGAAGGCTTAGTTGGAAGGACAGGGCGCTGCGTCAACAAGGTCCTTGGGCGCAGTGGCAGTCCGGCAGAGACAGTACTAGGCCAGGGTAGATTCGGGCCTTCCTTGAAAATTGGGCCCAATATAATTTTTTTATTTTTTTTAAAAGCCCGAGTCCAATTTTAAACTTGTGCCTCCCTGAGTTTGCAGTAATGCAGCTTAAGCATTTTCAAAATTTAAAAAAACAAACATGGTAAAGAGAGACATGCACGAATACAGCCATATGGGACATGGCATATCGAACTGATTCAATAAATTCTGGCTGTTGATACCAGTGGCGGCCCTCCCTGAAATTTTAGCCCAAACTAATATTTTTTTCAAAAAAATAAAAATAAAACCTATATCTTGAGTTTTTAACTAGACTAGGCCTCACTTCCATTACTTGTCCCAGTGTAACATATTTTCAGACCTGAGTTATGATAACATCAATGAGGTAATTTTATTGAAGTATGTTCTGTATGATTTTTTTTTCGCATTCTTTTATTTGTTGCTGGGAAAAAAAATTATAATATATTTTGGCCCTTCCTCGTATTTATTCCTGGCTCCGCCTTGTAGGGCTTATCTCTATAGCAGAATCTTCCGAACAAGGTAACACAATTACAATTTTCATATTTGGTGTACATATTTACATGTAGATATTTATTGCAAGCTGGCCTTATCTTATTTTATAACCTCCACTCCTTCACTTGCCATATGGACACTAACAAATACATGTCGATTTTGTAAATAACTCTATACAAATATATATATA
>QRFB01000659.1:0-53027 GCA_008931105.1 Oenanthe javanica | reverse complement strand
AAATTAATAACAAAATAAATTATCATATTAAATAAAATATTTAAATTATATAAAATAATTAATATATAATTTATCAATAGCGTATGTGTTTTGCACGGGTTATAAGCTAGTGCTAATTATTACTCCTTCGTTTCATTTTTAGTAGTCTCTTTGATTTTTTTATGCATAATTTAACATGTATAAAAAATATAGTTCGATGCATTATTTTTCAACCTTCTTTTAAATAAAAATTTTATTTAGGAAATGATACTTGATTTTTTTTATAAAATTATGTATTTATGCATGTAAATATGTGTAAAAAGTTAAAAAATAATTAAAAGGGGATGGATGGAGTAATTTATTATTATTATTATTAAATAATTAAAGGCTATTTATGTTTTAAGTTTTAAAATATTATCTTAAGAAATAATCTTACAAAATCATTATTCTAAGGGGCTAAAAACAACTTTACTTTAATATATAAAAAATTCAGCAAGTAAAATTATTTTTAGTTAAAATTAATATATTTTATTTTTAATCCCCTGCCAATTAAAGGAAGTAATTTACATATATAAATTCTAATATTATTTTATTCAAATTTCAATAAAATATAATTTTTTATAATAATTTTTAGATAAACATTTTAGCAATTGTACTATCACAATCGTGCTCAATATCAAATAACTTAAATATGCCTCTATTGGGCTGATGTATGAAAAAGCTTAAGGGCCTGTTTGGCTACACTCTACTTATGGAAATAAGGGTTTATTTCCGAAAAAAAATAGGGATATATGTACTTTCCAGAAATAAGCTCTTATTTCCAGAAATAATTAAGTTCATATTTGGTTTTAAAATTCTAAAACAAATATTTATCTTTAAAAAAAATATGAAAATATGTAAAATAAAATAAAAAATAAGCTACTTATTTTAAGTTTAAGGAAGCCCAAACACCCCCTAAATGTCCAGGTCCATCAGCAATACTGATATTTCAATTAGATCTTGACCCGAACCCGTTTCAAATATATCCAACTCGACGCCGGCGACAACACACACCGGAGACAAGGATTCGACTAGTACAACTCATATATATACACACACACATACATGTATGTGTATGTGATAAACAAAGGTATGTGATTTTTAATTACCCTACTCTTTTCTACTTAATTACACTATATATTATATGTATGATATTGTATAATGTTGTAGTTTTTATAAATAATTGTTGAATGAGTATTGTATTGAAATTAGCGTAACTAGGTCTTTTTTATTGATAGATGTAGAAATGATTAAATTTTTGTTGATGTTGTAATTGTTGAATTGAAGTAGGTTGTTGATTGGAATATATGGAGATGAACAAAGCAGAGCAGCCTGTTTTTCTCGACCGCGCGGCTCGAGCAACTAGAGGGAAAAGGTATTGTTGATGGAATGTTTTTGTTTGGAATGCTGAACATGTATCTTCATGTGAAATGTTATTCTTAGATTTATCAGAGTGTTGCGTTGAATTATGGTGTTTTTGAAGATGATACTTGACTTTGGATGTACATTTGGATTCGGGTGTTGGGTTTTGTTGGTTTAAGTGAATGAGTTAGAAGAACGACATTTGGAAGATGTGATGTTTGTGATAGAATTGATGTTTGATTTTGTATGTTAGGTTTGGTGGGTTTTAGGGATTGAACGTGATTGGATGCAAAATATACAAGTGCTGCTGTTTTTTAAACACACACACACCCCGTCATACTAGTTCATCACCTTGTGTCCTTTCTCTCCACTTCGAGACATTTATTATGCATGGAAAGCTATTTTCTTGAATTCCAAACTCTAACATCTTCCCTTTGAATTCTCTCCTTAAAGCTAGTTGACAAGTTTAGAACTCGTCATTACAACTATTTTATATATTTAAACAAAATGATCGATGTTGGGTACTTAATATTTATTAATTTAACTCTGGAATTTTTAGACAAGTCTGATTAGTTTTACAAATATAAATAATGTAAACACGTTCATTTTCTTTTGTTAACATTTGTTTAGGCTGCCTTTGTCGTTGGTTAATTTCAAGTATTATGATACTGGCAAGAGTTCGCTTTTTTTTTGTTGTTGTGTGGGGGGGGGGATAAACTCAGTGAGAGAGAGAGGCTGGAACTATAAGCTCTATATTATAGAGAGATCAGATCAATCTCTTTATTTTTATGTACATATACAGGACGACAAGAACTACAGTACATTAACTGTGACCAGATATTCCTTATATTCATTAAAGTGACTAACTAATATATTTACTATACCCTACTATTACTGTTCCATAACTGTACCTTTGCTTTATAGTTCCTCACACTTGCTAAATACATATACTCGTGGATACGTAAATTTTCAACCCTTAGTCTTTAATTTTCCCATTTATTCTAAACCTTGGAGATAGTGAATATAAGGATAATTTTGGAAGACCATACATAAATTTTCTTACATATATTAAGGCAAAAAAAATATTTTGAAAAGTGACATGTAAAAGGGGATGGAGGGAGTAACATTTTTTTGATAATTATATTCATGAATGTTGTTAATTTGGCAGGTTAACTAAGTTGGTTGATGATGAGATAGAAGAAGATGAACAGTTTTGGAATCAGGATGCTCTCAAAGAGGTATGTGATTGAATCTGTGTATACGAGTCTATGATTGTTATTGTATTTCCTATGACATGGAGTTCCTTAGGTTATGGTATATTTAAGTCTAATACTTATAGGAAGGACAAGGGGAGCTGGGGTAAAGAAAAATACAACTGAAACAGGAGGCACAGATAAATGGAATTATACAAAAGTGAAAGGGACACAAGAATGCCAATATCTAAGTTATAAGAAAATTTTAAAAAAATGTCTCACTTCACTTTGTATACTTCAAAGACCCATTCTTGAAATTATGATCTGGGACTTTGGAATTAATTTTGTTTTTTCATTGTCAATTGATACATGTTTGGATTAGGTTACCAATTATCATATGCCAATTTCTTGTGTTCTGTTTAAGCTTGTTTGGGATTTTTTCATTTTTGTGTACTTATTTCTACAACGCAAGCTTTTATTGTACGCTCCCTCCCTGAATTGATATAAACTTTGTACAACCAGCATTGTTCTGAAAGCAGAATGCTTTCTGTTTCTTAAGTTGAGATTCTATTAAAAAGCTAGATAATTCAATTAACTGAGAGTGTTCTCTTTTAAAAAAATTATGCTCCTCAGGAAGCAGAAGACACAAACTATCAGGAAGAAGGAGAAGCTGCAGATGTTTTTGACAGTGACTTTGATGAAGATGTAAGTTCCTTGCAATTGTATTTCTTTTTCGTTTCACTTCTTCAATTATTTTGTAATACCTTGGACAGGTGCCTTTTCATCTAAATATAAATGGGTCCCTAAATTAGTACTCAAAATTCTTCTTCATGGTCTTCTCAACAGGAACCTGAGCAAGAAGAAGCAGTAGAAAATGAACCTGATGATAGGTCAACCTCCTCACTCTTTCTTTGTTTTGAGTTGATAAAATTTTAGATGCCATTTTAATAGTTTTTAGCAGGGCGCGGACAAGAAAGCGATTAATATATCCAGGACATCCAGCGTCCAAGAAGAAACAGAAAAAGAAAGTTATCTCTGCTCTACAGAGAGATCCCAGCGATGAACAATCGCATGATCGATCTACTGATTTCAAACCTGATGATATGACTGAAGACTTAGAAGTCGAGAGAAGTGTTAGAAAATCTACAAGAACTTCAGTCATTGTCAGGCAAGCTGAAAGGGATGCGATACGCGCAGCAGTGCAAGCAACTATGAAGGTCTGTTTGAAATTTTGAATTAATCTATCATGTTATACTTTCCATTCTCTAATCTGACAATTATTTGGTGTATTATTATCTGAAATTAATATCGGATTCCTTCATCAAATCTTTTGAGCGCCTGAGTGGTATGACCCATTACGGGCATGCGTTATTTTGAAGGCTCAGGCATTGGGTAGCCACCTTTCTGTTCTTTCGATAACATGAAGTTTTCTCAGGTTTTCTTGAGCATGTAAGCCTGTAAGGTATTCTTTGCCTTGTGATATTCTTGAGGATTCTGTTCTCATCGTATATCTTCTGGCAGAGTTTATCTTGAGTCTCAACTCTACTTCCGTATTTATATGTGGTGGTCGTCTTTTGGTTACTTCTTTCATAAATGGGTGGTTAATATACTTTTAATACTTGCAAAATGAAAGCTACAGTATGCTGATGACTGTCAGTTAAAATTCAGTTTCATTGGAGGTCTGTATTTATGTATCAAATTTTTGGTATTCTTCATCAACTTACAATATGTATTGATTTTTGATGTATGTCTTCTGATCTGTATATGTATATATACTGTTGTTAATTGTGTCAAATATAATCGAATAGGTTGAATTGACTCGTTATCTTTTGGTCAGCCAATAAAGAGGAAAAAGGAAGGTGAGGAAAAGAGGATGACCCAAGAAGAGATGCTTCTAGAAGCTGCTCAGACAGGTATAACCTGTAGTAAGATATATAATGTGGTAGTAATAGGATAAGATCCTTTATTAGATGATATGTTCATGTGGTTGGCTTGTTGCTTGAACAATTTATAATTGGGATTCCCTGAAATTGCTCAGAAATAAATTCTATATTGCAGAAATCATGAACTTGAGGAATTTGGAACGTGTATTGGCAAGGGAAGAAGAAGTTAAAAAAAGAGCAGTTGTGCATAAAGCAGTATACAGTGGTCCACAGATACGATATCTTTCTAAAGAGGGCAAGATTCTTTCTTGACTTGTCAAATTATTGTTCTGTTTTGACTTTAGAATCTTATTTTCTACCTTTATTTTTGTTTTTGATGAATAATTAGTATGTCATTTTTGTAAATTGTGTCATATTCCAGTGTCTACTGTGTAATTGGATGTGGAGAATATTAAGCTAGTAATTGCGCTAGTTACAATTTTGCTTCACCTTGCTGATCTCAAGTTCTTGAATTATTTTGCAGGTTGTTCATATCTAGAGTTCAGGAATGGAGCATCCTTTCGCGCAAAGGTTCCTGCCACATCTGTCCCTTGTGAGCCCTAGTTTTTAGCTTATTATATGAAATACTTGAAAATAGTTAAGTTGTTTATTTTTGCTAAATGAAATAGGTCAGCTTTGACTGCAAGTTACACAACCAAATTTGCTACTGTGTATAATAAGCATTTGTTGATAGATTACAAGAATCAAGATTCTGGATTAGAAGACGTGCTTAAAAAATTGTGCATGCTTTTTTTTACAACACTCCTGTTGTCCTGTGAAGAACTAGTCCCTTGTTGCAAAGATTAAATAACCAAGAGAAATTGAGGTCTTACAAGGTGGCACAACTACTTTTTTGGGAAATGGTTAAATGCCATAATTTAAATACTCAGACATGCATGCCTACACTAAGTCAAGGGATGAGATCATGAACTTGTCCCTGAAAATTATTTCGATCCTTGCTTAAATACCCTATATAATTATAAAAATAGTATGTTCCCACAGTGTGAGAGCATCATCCCATCTTTTTTTCCACCAAATCCATTGAACTTGGTAAGAAGAATCTCTTCAATATTTACGAGGAAAATCCAACGTTCACCAAAAAGCCGAACAATACACATGACTTTACGCGTTTATACATTAGTGAATAGAAGAGATATCCTTGCTATCATGTATACAGATCACAGAAACAAATAAGTCTTTAACAATAAAGTTAAAACAAACTATCTTTTCAATTGGTTGCAGTTCAAATTTATCTATAGCTGCTGCCTATTATTTGATATTTGTGATCATTATTGACATTGAGTTCAATATATTTTGCTTTTCAGATTCACAGAAGGCTGTTTGTGCAGTTACTGGACTACCCTCAAAGTAAGTGCTTTTCAGATTCTTTGTCAGGTCATCATTTAAAAATTTCCATTCCATCTTTTACCTAGCTCAGTGCCTCAGTTAACCCGTCATTTTACCAATCCCAGTTGACTGACTGACTGTTTTTTTTTGGATAGTCAATATATCTTTAAGGATAGAGGGAGGGGGGAATTGAGGATGGAACTCTTGACCTCTTCTAGTACTAGGAGCACCTTTGCCACCGCTCGGACACTCCTTGATTCTCATTGACCGACTGTTTTGGATTATGATATAATGCAGGTACCGTGATCCAAAAACAGGGCTACCTTATGCAACAAAAGAAGCCTTTAAGATCATTCGTGAAAGGTAGATTCCTGTAGTCCTATCTCAATCCTAAGAAGAGGCGAACATTTTTCTTTACTGCCTATATCTGGGTTCTGTTTCCTTGTTTCTTCATTTGTGCATGTGTGTGGCAAAGGGGTGGGGTGGTGGACAAGTAAAAACACCCATTTACCTATCAATACATAAACCTATACTAGTTTGTACATTTCTGCTTTCAAATAATTACTATTTAGACTATTATCCTACATTTTACTTGGCATGTCACCCTTAGTTACCAAATATTTTGTCAATGTTAATCACATGAATCCAGTAATGAATTAATGATGTATTATCTTACATGTGAAAACAAGCTTCACGTTAGTTTACTCGCATCTTGAGTTGCTTATAGCAAGTTATGCCCATCTGAATGGCGTGATGAAATGATGAACTTGAAATTGATATCAGCTGTTGATATGATATGGAGTTTTTAAATTTTGAAGATGTGAGACTCTGTGGAAAAGCTACCTAAGCTCCTGCATATATTGCCATCTGGAACAATATATGTTCTACATTTGATTTTTATGGTCTTGATAATTGTTTGTTATTTTGTAGGGCTTCACTTGACAATAAGAGTCTTGGGCAGAAAAACGGTGAGGGGGACCTTTGTGGCTTATTATCTGACCAAGGATTCTCAAGACAACGAAAGAGATCAGTGATTCCAAATAGCAAGGACACGTCAAGCTTTCGATTGGTGGCTCGTTTCCGTAGATTTTCGACTCCAGATAGCCAAGATTCAGAGTAGCAGCCCTTTTGAAAATTAGAAAATTTAGTGTCCAACCTTGTGGAAGTAAGAAAGTTCGAGATAGTAAAATACCCGTTTTAACTTGTGATTTATGAAAAGAATCACATGTAAGATATTTTGTTATAAAAATTATATTTCATAAATCAGTAATTAATATTATAGAAATTAGTATTTAATATTATATTTTTATTATTTAAAAGTTATGTTTTTAATTTTAAATAATAGAATAGAATAGAATATATTTTTATATGGAAATTATATTACAAAAATCGGTAATTAATATTAAAGAAATCAGTATTTAATATACATAAATCAATATATTTAATATAATAGAAATCACTAAATTATATTACAGAAAATAGTATTTAATATTACAATAATCACTAACTTATTAACTTATATACAGTATGTTAGCCTAAAGTAAGAGAGGTTATTAGAAAAATAAAATTTGCCAGAATATAGTACATATGGTGAAGTTAAATTTCAAAAAATGTTGGGAAAAAATAATTTAAAACGGAGGGGATTAAATGGGTTGTGTGTAACACTCTACTATTATCGATAATAAGGCTTACACAATTTAAACAAAGTCTGGATAATATTAAGCTGCCATAAACGAATAATTTTGCTAAAGTTTAAGTACTAAATCTCAATAACAATAATACATACGGGAAAGACATGCATTTAACAATAGTAATATATATCAATTAATTAAAAGAAAACAAATGTCCTTTAAATAAAACACTACTAAATTTTTATAAACTTACCACAAAACATGTTTTAGGTNAAATAAAACACTACTAAATTTTTATAAAATTACCACAAAACATGTTTTAGGCCATGAAGTACTCGTGAGGATGTTAAAATATGAACCTAAATTTTAATACTACTCAAAAGATAAATAACCGCAAGTGAGAATTTTAAAAAATTAAATAACATAGCTAGAGGACTTTAAATAGATGCATGTATCAACCGAAAATATAAGATATGACTAGGTTATATTTTATCTCATNAAATATAAGATATGACTAGGTCATATTTTATCTCATTTATTACTTATTAATATCTATCTCTAGATTTTATTCACTAATAAATTAGCAGAATAACAAGTCACTAGTTATAATAACAGTGAATAACACGTCATTATAAATATATAACATTTATTAACAATTTAGTGAAATAAACACACATATGTTAATCGTATAACGATAATAATAAAATAGAACAAAAAAACAAAAGCATCATGCATGTATATAAATTCAGAAAATATAAACTATATCAATATATTTTATCGATAGAGTATTATAAACGTGACGATAATCATGTTTTTAGGGCCAGATTAGTTAGATTATACTATATAGTGTACATCTCAATGCAGTACATACACAACGGAACAACAAGAATGAATAAAGAATAAATAATATACCTTCTTTGATAAGAGTACTAGGTAGCTGTGACTTCACTCAAGTAAATGGTACTTTATTTTGACATGTAGTCCACTAGAACGAAGTCGAAAGCCTTCCGTCGATCCTCCGTTTTTCTTAGAAATCTAATTGCCTATCTTCTTTTTGCTAATATAACCCTAATTCATATATCATCTTTTTGCAGGATTAAACAAATAACACGATTCCTATTTATAAGATTATTGAGATAAGTACATTCTAATTTTTAATAGATCATCACAATATCCTTTAACAAACTATCTGAAGTTATCCTTATCTATTTACATTTTAAATAGTGTTTAATAAGAATTCCATAACTAAATTAAATATGATGCAACATATAAATTATTAAAAGTTTAAATAAATAAAAAATCGAGATATTATCTCGAGAGATGGTCTATAAGCCTATAACTCCGATCGTCTTTTATAATCAAAATCTAATTTAATACACAAAAAGAATTAATTAAAAACAATAATTTTTATTAGATGATTAAATCAATTAAAAATATATATGAAAAGTCAAAATAAAAAAACGGATGAAATAGTATATAATACACTGAAACGCGGATGTAGTAAGAGACACCGGAACACGTGTCCCTTCCAAAATATCTCTTTTCAAAATTTCACCATTAGAATTTTATAAAAACAAAAAACTCTAAGGACAAATGTTTAGTCCGTCGTCGATCCTTTTGTATCCCACTCAATTTCAAATACATTTTTTTAATCAATAAACAACCATATTTTAATTTCCTCATTAGTCAACATCTTTAATTTATTTAATATCATAATTTATTAATTAAATTTTATGAATATTAAAATAATAATATTATTTTATTTATATTGATTAAATTTTATTATTATGTTTTATCTATATTATATATATACTTTTATATTATATTACTCTAAACGAACTCTTCTTTAATTAGAATATAGAGTTGTACTCACATCTAATAGAATGTTTCAATTTTCTCATCGTTCAAATACTTTAATTTATTTAAAATTACAATTTTATAATAAAATTTTTGAATATTAAATTTTTTGAATATTTTATATATATTAAAACATACTCTTTTATTTAAATTTTAATTAAAATATTTTCTAATATATTTGAAACTCTTTTTATTAATAAAAAATTATTAATGCTTTGCACGGGTTATTAATCTATGTTAATTAATATAAATATATAACAATATATTAATGAGAATTTAAATACATAATATAAATATGATTCAAAAATAATTTATTCCATGTACAACATTACATAAAAAATATTAATAACATAAATAATTAAATTAAATATTTAATTCATTTAAAATATATAATATATTATTTATTACTCTCCTCTCATGCCTTGCACGAGTTATAGACTAGTAGTATATAATACACTGAAACGCGAATCTAGTAAGAGATACGGGAACACGTGTCCCCTCCAAAATATTTATTTTTCAAATTTCACCATTAGAATTTTATAAAAATATTAAAGTGCCCTTACTAAAATTAAATTTTATAAAAAAGTATTCTAAAAAATAATCTGGTGCCCACTTAAATTTTTTTCCTACACCGGCCCCTGACCGAAACTAGGATGCATTTATCAGCTTAAAGTGGATAACTGGGTGATCGCCTTTTCTTTCCATTTGTTTAGATCCGGGGTTGGGAAGGTATAGGCTGTGTTGGGTTGGGTTAGGTAAGTAAGGATTGGGTAAAGTTGAACCTATGCCTTGTTTGTATAGAACTATAGAAGGGTCAAGTAAGGAGGAGTTCAACCTTTATCTTGTTTGGATCAAGGGTTGGAAGAAAGATTTCATAAATAAAATTTGAATAAATTTTTAAATAAATATGAATGAAAGTTTAATTTAGTTAATATATATAAAATTTTAATAAATATATGTATAAATATATGATTGTGATGGATGATAAAATAATTTTTATTTTTTATTTATATTATATTATATTATATTAGTTGAAGTAAATAATTGTATAGTTAATTTATATTTAAAATAATTATTTCACAATAAATGTACATATGTGATTAAAAAGAAAATAAAATAAAGTTAAATAAGACCATTCCAGGGTTCAATGGAAACAAGCCCTTGAGGTTGAATTGAATGGGGTCTTCTCTAGCCGGTTGTTATCCGCTAAAAATAATAAGAGACGGAGGGAGTACCAAATAACTGGGATTGCATATCTTCGTTAAGAGAGCTCTTTTATCAAGGTAGCTAGTCCGTGACATTTGGCGTCATATACTGAAACACGGGAATGCTCCAGGCTTGGGGCCTAGCTAGCTATATCATTTTCAATCATTTCTATTTCATATTTTCATTTTCATGCGTACATTATATTTTGAATAATTAATTATGCCCATGCCTCCGATGAGTCAAATTTTCGACATATGTGCTTCTTTATTCTCATCGTACATCAAACATACCTCGTCGTACTTGGATCCAATTTGGAACCTCTAGCATTGTTCTAATCACGGTCATACCATAACCATTAACCAGCATATGAGTTGTGATTAATCTAATACAACAATTATACCACTAGTACATTTGTTTTTTTGGTATATAATTATAACTTCACTTTATTTGTGGAAGCAAGTAATAGTAAAATTACACTGTCTTGGAAGTAAACACTAGTGAAAGCATATCCTTTCAACCATTCACAGATAACCCTTCTATGAAGAAATCTCATAGCAACTTTGACTATCACGAAGAACAACTACATGACTTCTTCGATTTCTTGCTAGTATAAATCTTTGAATAAACACCTTTTGTTCTAATAGCCAATAATACATCCAAACCAAAACCAACTACACATGCGATAGCCATAACAACAAACACTAGCCTGTAACAGTGAGCACCTATGCATATGTTCCCACCTTCGGCTGTGCTTGTAGCCTGTGAATCATACAAAAAACCAGCTAGCAATCCAGAGAAGAGGAACGATCCCAATGGTAGGTTTAGGATAAGAACATTGTAGATTAGACCATAACATTTTAGGCCGAATAATTCAGAAGCAGTTGGAACTGTTACAGCTAGACGAACTCCGTAGCATATCCCCACTACTATTGAGCCAATGTAAAGTGAACCAGGCAAAGCCAAAGCCATCACAACGTATCCAACAGCCATTAGAATTTGAGAAGCTGCATTCCAAGTGGGCCTTGGTTTTCCATCTTTCCTGAAGAAATTAATTATTAGTGAGTAATTCATAAGCTAGCTTAGAAACTCAACGAATGATTTCTTCCCTTTGTTCAACAATCTTTTCTAGCACACCTAGAAATTACACCGTTGAAATTCTAGATGAATTGGGTGGACCGTGGACGATGACAAGATAGACATGTTCTGAGTAAACCCACAGAGAAAAATAATCGACAATGAGCCACTAGCATGAGCCCTCAAGACTCAGGAGTGTCCATATGGGCATTAAAATTTCTGAGTACTTATCTAACATAATTCTTTATATCAGTACATATAATGGTTAGCAGTGCAAGAAAAGTAAATACTCTGTTGCACAACCAAAAGTATATACAAGGGTAACAAGAACATGATTAATTGTAGGTGCTGGACTAAAATAGTACCCTAAATGTTTAGTCTCTAAATTCTCACTGGTAAGCAGAGGGGGACCCTGACGGGGCTAATTAATCACATACAGTATGTTAGTTACAAATGATGCGGTCTTGAAACTAAGATTTAAATTCACAAAACCCTACCACAATCTTGCGTTAGTTGTGCCCTCAAAACTAAAAGCATAATTATTGAGAAATTTCTGTTATGTGCCAATTCCTGTTTTGGCTCAAGTGGTACTAAAGATTTGAATTTGGCTTTAAAAGGTCCAAGAATGGAAATAAACTCACCTATATTTCACTAATATGTTTTATCTTTATGGGGACTAATTGCCTAGGTCATCGCTTTTCCTTACATAATTGACAACGTAACTTGCAATATAATCAAGTTATATAATCATCTGGCTACTGATACAGCTTAAAACATTGCAAGGATATGCTATCAGATCCTAATCGTACGATTCTAACAATTTTTGCCTACAACTATAGCCATTACATCAAGAATATAAGAGCATCTCCAACAGGAACTCCTATTTTGGCCCCCTAAAATATAATAAATAAATGATCACCAAAACTATAGGGAATCAAAAAGTTGTTTTATATGTTGTATTATAGAGAATCAATGATGAGGTGGCATTACAGGGGTTTAATTTTCTCCCCCCCTAAATAAGGCGTTTGATTCTCTCCCCTAAAAAATTATAGGGAAAGGGGGTATGCTTGGAGATTGCATTTTGAAACAAAACCCCTAAAATGTGTACATGTGGATGAATATAGGTGAGGGTTTTAATCCCTTGGAGTTGCTCTAACCACATTATTTTGTGTTTATTATTTAAACGTCATGATATAGTATGTTTTCAGGTACTTTCAAGAATATAAGAAGTGTGAAGAAATGGTCACAGAACTTACTTGATGAAGTACTCTGAAACTGAACCAGAAAATATGCGTCCAAAAAATCCCCATATGCTAGTTAAGGAAACAAACATTGAGACATCTGCATATCCAAGAGCCAAACCTATTTGTCCCATGTTATTCATCACTGCCAATCCTGTCCCTACTCCACAAAGAAATGAAAAGAACAAGATCCAGAAATCCACTGTTTGTAAAGCCTCAGCTATTGTGTGATCCTCCCCAATCACCGGTTTCCTTTTCTCAAGTTCCTTAAGCTCTTCCACCCCACTGGCCTCCAACGTTTTCTCATCCTCTGGCTGTCTATCTTCAACTAAAAGTGGTTCCACTATGTGGTGTTCAATATCTAAATTTTCTGACGGAGTGCGTATCAAATTTTGTATCATAAGGTATAAAGGAACATACAATGGCGAAGCTATTAGAATCAAAAGTATAACAGCAAATGCTTGAGATAAAGATTTCCCATGTTTGCCAGTAACATCATACACTAGCAGATAAACAGCAATAATTACCGCAACAACATTAAAGATTCCAAAATATTCCACTTCTTGCTTTTCTTCACTAGAGTTGGATGATGGTGGGATTTCGCGAAGAAACAGAATAGCAGTAAAGCAAACAAGTAAAGGGACAATCGCTAGCATAAGAAGAAACGTTGCAGGATCATCGGAGAATAAAGCAGTACAAAGATCCGTAAATATGGCTGTGCTTAAACCAACATACCCTTTCAAAATCCCCGAAACTGGACCCCTATTTTTCCTAAAGTTCCGAATACATGTAACTAGAACTGCTGTATTCATCCATGTTGTGCTGTTTCCTCCCATACATAGAAATATGCACATCTACATTCAATATACATAAATTTGGATCGCCATTAGATTAGCTACATAGCAATTAAATCATCAGTAATGATTGTGCTATTGATGATCATCATTACAAAATATTCACCAATTTTCGTATTAAAAAACACCAAATTATGCAATTTGACAAAGTTCATTTTAGAAAACTAGGAAGATACACATTTGAAACTTCAAATATTGTTATATATCAAATGCCCAAACCATTACTATTTAGAGAGCTGCGGATCTAAATAAACAATACAAGGCCCAACATAAGCCTTGTCTCACACCTGCTTACTTCAAATGAACTGAAAATTTTTAGATCAGTGATCGATATGATAAATATAAGTATGACTATAAATAGGCTTGTAGCTATAATAAAACTAAATTTACAAAAATATCAATCTAATGCATCACTATACTTGGATGCATAAATGGATAGGTATACCTCCAAGTATAACTATGCATGCATTGCATTGATGTTTTTACAAATTTAGTTCTATATTTTAGGCGTAGAACCAAATATAGTTATGCATTGGACTTCTCTTAACGGGCCATGGTCATGGCCATTTTCCCCCATAAAAATCATTGCTTTAATGCACAATACTCGTCGCAAACGTGCAATGAAAAACACTAGTCGAGTGTGGGATATGCATGATATTTTAGGCTGTTTGAGTACGAAATTTTGTTCAAAATTGCCTCAAATATGTATTTATATTGGACCCACATCCTACATATAAACAAAGAAGCCATTAGGCCTGGCAGTAAGACAAAGTATTGCAACTAAGTAACTTTTATGCCAATATATATATATATATATATATATATACGTGTGTATGTGTTTGCTTACCACCCAATAAGGAAGCGGTTGAATACGCTGACTAACAACAAGCCACTGTACCCCATAACCCACAAACCCTTCAACCGAACCTATGAACAGTAACACTTGAGGAGACAACCGGTCGGAACAAACTCCGGCGACTATTCCAAAGGCTTTCCCGGCGTCTTTAGCAACAGAAAGATTGTTAAGTTGGAGTTGAGTGAGTGACATCAAAGACTTTAAAGCGTCGGAATAGTTGGAAAACGTGTAGTTGTTGCCGGAAATTGCTTGGACCCAAACGGCAGTCACGAAGCCCAACCATTTTCCGGCGGGGGATGCGTGAGAGTAATCCAAGCCCATCTCGTATTTTCGGAAATTGGAATAAGGCTGTGATTTTGTTTCTGGTTGATTATATATAAATTATAAAGGTGGCGCTTGGGGCCTTGGGGGTGACTATACACCCTAGAGCGTGACACGTGTCTTTTTTTTCCTTTTATTTTTATGTACATGCATGTTTTAGAGTAACAAAAATCGTTCTTTCTGTTTCCATTTTTCTTCTAGTTCTTAGTAAATTTAGAAGAAAAAAAAGTTAGTAATAAAGGGTTTAGCATTCTTAATAGAGCAATTCTACGTAACCCAAAGGTAATTCCAAATTTTTTACATACTAGTGAAAAACCCGCGATTCGCGGGGGTCTTATAATAAATTTTAAATTTATTAAAAAATTCCATAAATTAAGTTATATTACTAATGACTGAACTACATATGATAAAATTTGATATAACAAAATTATATTAAACCAAAATAGTAGTATTAAATTTATAAATATTATAAAATCAAATAATAATTTTAAAATATATATGTATATTATAATTTATAACATACTAATTTATTATGATTCTAATATCTTTTTTTTTCTCCTCCACCGCTAACAATATCAATGTCACCAACGTAGGTAAAGCAGCCCATGACATTTAGATAAGTATTAATAATATTATGTAAATATTAAAGAATATAATTTAAAATTATATATGTGTGTGGCTTATAATATTATATTTTAGCAAAATACCTGACATTATATTAGTGTCATTAACACGTGCTTCAATTATATCAGGACGTATGAACTCAAATGTGATATGTTGACGATTCCTTCTTCCAATTTTTTGGGACCTTTGTACGTTGAAACATCGACTTAAACTCATATTACACCGAAAATCTATACAAGAAAGATAGTGGTCTATATTGTTTGGTACTTGCAACTATTTTTAAGTTTTTAATATTATATAAAGACTCTTCTTTCAAAATATGTTTGAATCGAAAAAGTAGATTTTTTTGAATTGTTGCATGAATAAGATTTTCCTATCATAAATTAAAGCATCAAAAAATTAGTACGAATACATAATTATAATAAATTAATAAATAACAAAAAATTATTAACCTTCTAATCAATTAAATCATGTCAAGACTTATGTTTGTGTATTGATTGTATCTCACATCATGCATCCTCTCACTCTTATCATCCAATCGTCTCTATTGTTTTTCAAAACATTAGTGTGATTCATGATGTATTAGACATTGAATGTAAATAGATTTGTGATAAATTTGTTGTGATTTATTTTTTGATGCTTGGTCTATTATTTTTTAGATGGAAACACATTCAATTTAAGTAAAAGAATAAATTAACTTCTTTTATTATAGATAGTGTCCTTTTTAAAAAATAAAATAGTTTCAATTTTTAATAATTTAATGTCTTTTCTAAAATTTCTAATTACCTTAACTATAATTCAATCTAAGTTTTCCACATTAAAAATGATATATAATTCTAAAAAATTATTAATAAATATATATCAAATAAAAGAGATGAACAACTAATTTAAATAAGATTTTTATTTGAGAGCGCGCGACTTAAACGAGAAAATCACAAAAAACAAAACAAGTTTTTAAAATTATTTGCTCAAAATTTTTCCAAAGAAAGGAAACTAGTTTGATAGTACATAGGAAGGTGCCTAGAATTGACATGAACAAAATAACATATGCAAAGAGTAAACTGCAACGTAAAATGCTGATGTGACAAATCACAAATTTTCCTTGTGAGGTCTGATCTAGTTATTGTGGACGGTTTGTACTTTGTACTCGCAATATCCTTGCATACATCAAATATTCTTCAACTATAATAGAATATTTTCGTGCCGCCCTTATCTTGTGTTTTGTACAGAAATTTCATGTTATCTAAATATATAATAAAAAAGAAAAAAGAAAAATGTCGAATAGGGTTTGTTAAATGTTTATTGTAGGCCAAGATAAGCTAAGCTAAGCTAGCCCAATGAAGTTGGGCCGCCTATTATGGTTTTTGATTTACGAAAAAACATGTTTCATATCTCCACTTATCTTTCTTGCTTTCTCTTTTGGGCCACACGTGTCGTACTTTACCTTTATATGATTACAAACTTATAACCCGTGCGAAATACGAGATAACTAATATTTAAATAAATTAATTTTTTATTTATATTTTTACTGATATTTAATATGTAATTTTATAATATTAAGAATTTATGTTAATATTATATATTCTTTTTTTATATAAAATTTATTCTATTTAATATAAATATGTTATAATTTGTACTCGTGTTAAAAATAAAATTTTAGTTAATATAAATATGTATATAGTTAGAGCCCATATTATAATAAGTAAAGTTATGTAATTTCGACTCGTGTTATAAATATATAATTATGTCTAAAAAGTAAAATTTAGTTAATATAGACATGTATATAGTTAGAGCCCATATTATAATAAGTAAAATTATATATATTATATGTATATTTTTTAGGCCCGTGACCTAGTACCGACGACTGACCGACCAACCAACCAAATTTTTTAATCTTTCGGCTATAATAATATAGTATAGATGTACAAAGTTTTTAAATTTAATCTAGTTAGGGGTGAAATCGAGTCGAATAAGAAGTGTGAATAGCAGTATGATTAACTCGAATTTGTAATTACAAATTCAGATTCGGTCCGGATTTGAATTAAATTTTTTAACATTTTGCTCAAATTTGACTCGAGTTCGAATATCAAAATTTATATTTAATTTGGATCGACTCGAATGAATACCGAATTACTCGTTTTAGCATATTCGAATTTAAATTCGTATGTAACAATTTTATAAAATTAATAATACTAGAATAATTGTTCACTAAAAACTAAAATGTGCTCATTTTGCAGAGTATTATTTTAATATAAATATTATATATTGTATATAATAATATATATAACTTACAAATTCGAGTCGAGTATGTATAATAAATATGTATTTGAATACTCTAAAATTATTTGAACCATTCAAAATAAATATGATTGAATATCATAGGGGTAAGATCTGATTTGGTATTCGTTCGAATTATAAGTTAAGATTCGAATTCGCTCGTATTTTAAACGAATACAAAGTATACTCATTTTTAACGAGTCGAATCAAATTTCGAACCCAAACCCCTAAATCTAGTGTTCCACTCATAGTTTTGCATTGAATTTGTTCATTTTATTACCCCATTTATACCGGGGGAATGCATCGGTTCCATATTCAACATAGAATTCTTAAATATAGCTTAGTTGAGATTAAAATATATAATGTTTTCTTTCTATGTGTGAAAGTTAACTTGTTGGCAAAAAAAATTATATATGTGAGTGAATTTTGAACACTATTTGTACAGATTACTTAGAAATGGAACGGGAAGATTGTCTTAACTTGGATGAAATACAACGAGGGGAGAATTAAATGAAATTTATATTTTTATTTGGGTGAGATTAAAGAAAATGTTTATAATTTTCATTCATTATTTCATTCCATTCCCAATATTAGAACTAGAATTATAACCCACATGTTTTGAAAGAAATGATCCATTCCATTTGTTTCTCATTTTCCCTACAATTCTCATCATAACAAATTTAAACTTCCTCATGTTTATTCATAATTTCACTCATATATTCTTCTTTCTTCATAAAATTTATTTATAATTTTTCATTCAATTCCTTTCTCATTCCATTCTCATCAAATGAATACAACCTAATAGATAATGTGACGGTGATACGAGGAGTTCCCTAAAGTGAATTCTTCCTTTAACACCAATGTAACACTAAGATTATGCTCATATTTTTCTTACTAGATTTTAACTCATGCGATGCACAGATATTTTGTTTTATTAATTAAATTATTTATTTTAAAATTATTAATATTTTTATAATTTTATAAAGTCTTAATATATTATAATTATATCATTTTTAAATTATTTAAATTATATATTTTTACATCAACCGAATTAAATATAAATAAAAAAATTATGAAGTATTAAAAATAAATATGTACATCTCACAAAATATAAATTTATATTATTAATATATAAATATGTAAAATTTGGTGATTCGAAATATTATGAATATAATTTTTTAATATATCAAACATATGTATATTTAAGGTTATACATAATAGATTTAAATATATTTTTGATAAGATATGTATTATGTTTTATATAAAATTTAATAGATATTATGGTATATGAGATATAATATATATGTATTTGTTAATAATATGCTAATATAATTATTAATTTGAATAAAAAAATTTATGTTATTAGATTTCTAATAATACAATATTAATTATAATTTATAAATAATTATATAATATATATAATTTAAACCTTGCTCTAATAAATAATAGATTTTACTATATTGGTAATGTGATTTAAACTTTAAGTTAATATCAATATATCAATATAATGGAGAAGACGAAGACGGTTAGTGACACTCCCAAATCATCTCAATGTATTTTTTTAATTTTTTTGAATTTTTGAATTAGTAAATATTAAAAATTATAAAAAATCTAACTTATTTTATATTCTTTAACTTTCTCCAAATTATGAAAAATCTAACTTACGTTATATTCTCCTAAACTTTCTTTTAAAGTCAGAGAAATTATTATTATCCATAAAATAAGTTTCAAAATTTTAAAAAAGTCATGAGTATACGTAAGGTAATTAGAAATTTTAAAAAAATCATTAAATTATTAAAAATTAAAACTATTTTGATTTTTCAGAAAGACACTATCTATAATAAAAAAGTTAATTTATTCTTTTACCTAAATTGAATGTGTTTTCATTTGAAATATAATAGACCATCATTTGTATAAATTAAAGATAAAGTATCAAAAAATAAATCACAATAAATTTATCACAGAACTATTTACATTCAATATCTAATACATCATGGATTACACCTTGAATGCTTTGAATAACAATAGAGATGATTAGATGATAAAAGTGAGAGTATGCAGGATGTGGGATGCAATCAATATACAAACAGATGTTCAATTTAGTCTTGAGATGATTTTAATTGATGAGAAGGTTAATAAAATTTTGTTATTTATTAATTTATTACAATTATGCATTCATACTAACTTTTTGATGATTTAATTTATGATAGGAAAATCTTATCCATGCAACGATTTAAAAACATATACTTTTTCGATTCAAACATATTTTGGAAGAATGGTCTTTACATAGCATTAAAAACTTAAAAGTAGTTGCAAGTACCGGCCGACATAGACCACTATCATGTGAGTTTAAAGTGATATTTCTACGTACAACGACCCCAACAAAGTTGAAAGAAGGAATCATCAACATACCATTACATGGATTTGAGTTCATATGTTCCGATATAATTGAAGCATGTGTTAATGACACTAATATACTGTCAAGTATTTTGGTAAAATAAGATATTATAAGTCAAACATACACATAATTTTAAATTATATTTTTTAATATTTACATGATATTACTAATACTTATCTAGATGTCGTGGGATGCTTGACCTACATTTGTGGCATTGATATTGTTAGTGGCGGATGCGAAAAAAAAGAGATATTAGAATTATAACAAAATAATAAGTTATAAATTACAATACACACATATATATTAAAATTATTATTTGACTTTATAATATTTATAAATTTAATACTACTATTTTGGTTTAATATAATTTTGTTATATCAAATTTTATAGTATGCAATTCAGTTATCAGTAATGTAACTTTGTCAGAAATTTTTTAATAAATTTAAAATTTATTATGAGCTCGCCGCGAAACGCTGTTTTTTCACTAGTTATATATAATATAGTAACAAAACAGAATGTGTATTTAATATCGTAAGTTAACGTTGAACTCTTAGTTGAGAAATTCAAATAATTAGTTTTTTTTTAAAAAAAAACTAATTTCTTCCATTCGTTGCAAACAAGTGAAATTGAAAGGTTTCTGAGTTCTCAATTTAATAACTAATTTCTCACGTAAGTGTAACTGGTTATCCATATAAAATTATCCTGATATCTTATATTAAATATTTTTATAGAAAACTGACAAAAAAATATTTTTATAGAAAAATATTATCCTGATATCTTTTTATATATAAATTTCTTCTATTTAATATAAATATGTTATAATATGAACCCCTATTAAAAATAAAATTTTAGTTAATATAGATATGTATATAGTTAGAGCCCATATTATAATAAATAAAGTTATACAAATTTGGACTCATGTTATAAATATATAATTGGATCTAAAAAATAAAAATTTAGGTAATATAGATATGTATATAGTTAGGGCCTATATTATAATAAGTAAAATTATATCTAATATATTTATATTTTTTAGGTTCGTGGCCCAGTACCGATGACCGACTGACCAACCAAAATTTTTAATCTTTCGACTATAATAATATAGTATAGATGTACAAATTTTTTAAATTTAATCCAGTTAGGGGTGGAATCGAGTCGAATAAGAAGTGTGAATAACAATATGATTAAATTTAGCTCGAACTTATAATTATAAATTCAGATTCGGTCCGGATTAGAATTAAAATTTTAACATTTTGCTCAAATTCGACTCGAGTTCAAATATCAAAATTCGTATTTAATTTGGCTCGACTCGAATGAATACCGAATTACTCGTTTTAGCATATTCGAATTCAAATTCGTATGTAATAATTTTATAAAATTAATAATACTAGAATAATTGTTTACTAAAAACTAAAATGTGATCATTTTGTAGAGTATTATTTTAATATAAATATTATATATTGTATATAATAATATATATAACATATGAATTCGAGTCTAGTATGTATAATAAATATGTATTCGAATACTCTAAAATTATTTGAACCTCTCAAAATAAATATGATTGAATATCATATTGGTAAGATCCGACTAGATATTCGTTCGAATTATAAATTAAGATTCGAATTCGCTCGTTTTTTAAACGAATACAAATTATACTCATTTTTAACAAGTCGAATCAAAGTTCGAACCCGGATTACTCGGATTCGTTTTCAGCCCTAAATCCAGTGTTCCATTCATAGTTTTGCATTGACTTTGTTTATTTTTTTTATCCCATTTATAATGGGGAAATGCATCGGTTCCATATTCAACATAGAATTTTTAAATATAGCTTAGTTTGAGATTAAAATATATAGTGTTTTCTTTCTATGTGTGAAAGTTAACTCGTTGGCAAAAAAAATTGTATATGTGAATGAATGTTGAACACTATTTATACAGACTACTTAGAGATGGAACTGTAAGGTTGTCTTCACTTCGATGGAATAGAATGAGGGGAAAATTGAATGAAATTTATACTCTTATTTGGGTGAGATTAGAGAAAATGTTTATAATTTTCATTAATTCTTTCATTCCATTCCAAATTATTAGAACTAGAATTATAACTCACATATTTTGAAAGAAATGCTTCATTCCATTTGCTTACCATTTTCTCTACAATTCTCATCATAACAAATTTAAACTTCCTCATGTTTATTCACAATTTCACTTGTACATTCTTCTTTCTTCATAAAATTTATTTATAATTTTTTATTCAATTCATTTCTCATTCCATTCTCATCAAGTGAACAGAAGCTAATAGATAATGTGACGGTGATACAAGGAGTTCCCTAAAGTTAATTCTTCCTTTAACATTGTTTGAGATTACGAAGCTGTATGAATAGTAATCGTGATAACTCAACACTAGAACATGACAAGTAAATAATACTACGCCTACACAGAAATCAGGAAGAAATGAAGACAAGGCAAATACAGTGAATCAAGACATTAGAAGAAGTTTTGAAGTCTACTACAGGTCACTGAAAGAAGTTCATTAATATGTTCATGCCTCAGTGAAGAATAATGTGTAAAGACTTTCAGGGTTTCAGAAGTGTTGAAGATTCAGTATAGAAGTGCCACAAAAAGATTTCAGTGTAAAAGCATTGATTGAAGATACACAGTGTTTGAAGCATAGGAATCTAGAAAGGTGAAGACAAAGGTTAAAGAAGACAGCCGCAGTCTTGAAGTTATACTTACTGAAAGAAGTTCAGTTATATGTTCAAACGTTAGTGAAGAACAGAAAATGAAGTATTCAAGATTGTAGTAATGAAGACGTTGTCGAAGTACCAGAAAAGATTCTAGTGAAGTTACAATGTTTATTGACAATCAGTGTTCGAAGCAATGCAACAGTCCAAGGTTAATCAACTGAAATAGAAAAGAAATCAAGGGAATTTAATTCAGTGTTAGTCATTTGTGAACCAGACCAGTGCACTAAGCGTCAACACAACAAGAAGAGAATTACCTTGATGTATCAGAAGAAAATCAGTTGATCAAGCCAGAAGAGTGAAAACCAAGTGGTAAATACTTCAAACATTTCAAGAAATTGGTTAAGGCAAGTATTACTACATTAAGTGGCTCATACACACTGCAAGCACTCTAGAGGCGCCACTTAACTCTCAGGCGCAACTAAATATTTTCTAAGTACTTAAGTGGCTCTTGCACACTGCAAGCACTCTAGAGGCGCCACTTAACTCTCAGGCGTAACTAAATATTTTCTAAGTACTTTAGTGGCTCCTGCACACTGCACTCACTCTACAAGCGCAACAAAGGACTTAGCATTGTAAAGCAAATCAATTTTAATTGATTTGAAAAGTCTACACAAATAAGAAGAGGGCAGCCACTCATTCGAGGAGTCGTCTTCTTCAACACAAAAATGTAGAGAACTACTGTCATGGCTGGAGCAAGAAGATACAATTTATACACATCCATACCTTGCTCCCGGTCAGATATTAGGACCCGGTTCTTTAATGAAAAATGCTCAGGACTCCTAGATATCACTCCCTACGGACTCAGTTTTTCCTTGTACTAATTTAGATATATTTGTATAGGAACTGAGCCTTATATTTTTGTGTTAGTAGCAAAGAATTAATATATTCTTTGGAAGCCAGTTATATTTTTAACTGGGTGTAGCACACCCCTCTGGGTTTATATATAAAAGATATATTCCCGGAAACTTGTCTCCATTAAATTACTTGCTAATTTTCTTGAACTTAATTGATTTATCCGGGCACACAGAAAATTAGCAGGCAGCTCACCTAAACACTACAAATGGCCAAATCCACTCTGAAACAATAATTTATTTATCCGCAAATTCTGAAAAGAATTTAAATTATTGTTAGTATCGTATTCAACCTCCCTTCTACGATACTTCGGGACCCAACAAACATCAATATATCACTAGGATTATGCTTATATTTTTCTTATGAAAAATCTAAGTTACGTTATATTCTCATAAACTTTTTTCTCAAGTCAGGGAAATTATTATTATCCATAAGATAAGTTTTGAAATTTTAGAAAAGACATTATTATACCTAAGGTTATTAGAAATTTTAGAAAAAATATTAAATTATTAAAAATCGAAACTATTTTGATTTTTCAAAAAGAAACTATCTATAATAAAAAAGTTAATTTATTCTTTTACCTAAATTGAATGTGTTTCCATCTAAAAAATAATAGACCGTCACTTATATAAATTAAAGATCAAGTATCAAAAAATAAATCACAACAAATTTATCATAGAACTATTTACATTTAATGTCTAATACATCATGGATTACACCTTGAATGCTTTGAATAACAATAGAGACTATTGGATGATAAGAGTGAGAATATGCAGAATGTGAGATGCGATTAATACACAAACAGATGATCAATTTAGTTTTCACATGATTTTAATTTATGAGAAGGTTAATAAATTTTTTTATTTATTAATTTATTACAGTTATGCATTCGTACTAACTTTTTGATGCTTTAATTTATGATAGGAAAATCTTATCTTTGCAACGATTCAAAAACATCTACTTTTTCGATTCAAACATATTTTGGAATAATGGTCTTTACATAGCATTAAAAGCTTAAAAGTAGTTGCAAGTACCGGCCAATATAGATTACTATCATGTGAGTTTAAAGTGATATTTCTACGTACAATGACCTCAAAAAATTTGAAAGAAGAAATCATCAACATACCACTACATGGATTTGAGTTCATATATTATTGAAGCATATGTTAATGACATTAATATACTGTCAAATATTTTACTAAAATAAGATATTATAAGTCAAACACACACATAATTTTAAATTATATTCTTTAATGTTTACATGATGTTACTAATACTTATCTAGATGCCGTGAGTTGGTTGACCTACATTGGTGTCATTGATATTGTTAATGGGGGATGTAATTTTTTTTATTTTAAGAATTATAACAAAATAGTAAGTTGTGAATTATAATACACATATATATTTTGAAATTATTATTTGATTCTATAATATTTATAAATTTAATACTACTATTTTGGTTTAATATAATTTTGTTATATCAAATTTTATCATATGCAGTTTAGTTATCAATAATGTAACTTTGTGGGAATTTTTTTAATAAATTTAAAATTTATTATGAGCCAGCCGCAGAGCGTGATTTTTTTCACTAGATATAAATAAAATAGTAACAAAGTAGAATGTGTATTTAATATCATAAGCTAAGGTTGAACTCTTAGCAGAGAAACTCAAATAAATATATATTTTTTAAAAAACTAATTTCTTCCATTCGTTGCAAACCAATGAATTAGAAAGGTTTCAGAGTTCTCAATATAATAATTAACTAGCTTATATCCCGTGCGATGCACGGATGAATTTTTTTAGTTTTTTAATATTTTTATTTTAATATTTTTTAATGATTTAAATTTATTTGTATTTGTATAATAATAATTTAAATTTTATTTAATATTATATGTATATGTTTTTATATAATTTATTTGTATTTATATTTTAATAGGATAATTTTTGTTTGTTTTGTATAGAGATGTATTTTACTTAGGAGATTAATGTGAGATATTTTAGTTAGAAGATTAATATGAGATTGTATTTTAGTAGTAATGTTTATATTCTTTAGAATTATAATGTTTATGAGTTGTTTGCATAAAAGGAGGACTACTGGTGTTAGAATTGTATGTATGATTATATTCTTTTAAAATTATATTTTATTAAAATTCAACGGTTAAGATTGTTTCTATGTTCACTTAAAATTGGACGGTCAAGATCTTTTCTATGGTCGACCCAGTATCATACTGATGACCAAAACTTTTAATCTTTCGGCTTTAGTAATATAGTATATATTTATCCCGTATGTGTAACTGGTTATCCGTGTAAAATTATCGTGATATCTTATATTAAATATTTTTATAGAAAATTGACAAAAAAATATCGTTATAGAAAAAATTTGGATAAGAAAAAATTTAATCATGCATCTAACAAGAAAAATTCACGGTCTTCCCCATTTCTCTGTATGTAAAATCCTAATATTATCTCTACTCTAATATAATAATAATAATACATAATAATATATGATATATGATATGTCTCTATATAAATTAAATATAAAAGGTATTTTAATATTTTAAATCAATTATTAAAAGGTTTCCTAAACGGAATAGAGTTCTTCCATAAAAATTCGTAACTGTCTTTTCTGTCTAGATTACGGCCTGCTCAAATTAGATTTTAGATGTCCTCATAATTAAAGATAATTTTGTAAGTTTCGGGTGGGCTGTATGGTCATCCAATTCTAACTTCTGAAACTCAAAATATGGTCCAAACAATGTAATTAGCACATTAATTACAATTTTTTTGACGCAATTATGAATTATTTTTTATTTAACTCCAAAATAGCTCTTTAAATTCAGATTTATATATTACTAAGATATCTAATAAAGTTTGAGTTATAATCTGAAATGAGGTAAGAAAATTATAGTTGTGATTCGAAATATTATGAATATGATTTTTTAATATATCAATTAAATGTTTAATATATTTAAGATTATACATATTAAATTTAAATATATTTTTGATAAGATCCCTATTATGTTCTTTATTGAACCAAACATTTTTTCTCATATATAAATTGATTAAATTAAAAAAATGTATTAATATTTATTAATTTATATTATTTTTATTTAAATTATTTTATTTATCAAAAAGCATGATTCAAAGTATGTGATAATGTATTTTTATATAGTATTATATATAATATAGTAATAAAATAGAATGTGTATTTAATATCTCAGGCTAAGGTTGAACTTTTAGCTGAGAAACTCAAATAATTATTTTTTTTAAAAACGCATTCTTCAATTTGATCCAAATCAATAAATTAATAAGGTTTCTGAGTTCTCAATATAATAATTTCTCATGTAAGTGTAACTGATTCTCCGTATAAAGTTACCCTTATATCTTATATAATATATTAAATATTTATATATAAAAGATTTGGATAAAAAAAACTTTAATCCTCAGACTTTCCTTCATCTCTACGTATGTAAAACTCTAATACTATCTCTAATATAATAATAATACATAATAATATATTAATATGTGATATATGTCATGTCTCTATATAAATCTAATATAAAAAGTATTTTAATGTTTTAAATCAATTATAAAAAGTTTCTTAAAGGGAATATAATTCTCCGATAAAAATTCGTAACTGTCTTTTCTCTCTATATTATAGGCTTCTCCCATTGAATTTTGGATGTTGGACCATCTCAGAATTAAAGATAATTTTGTAAACTTCGCGTGAGCTATAAAATTGTCCAATTCTGACTTCTGAACTCAAAATATGGCTCAAACAATGTCTGCCGTGTATAGAACACAATAATTACGATATTTTTAAAGGGCTTCATATTCCTGAGGGTGACCTTAGGTAACTACCTGAGGTTAAAAGAAATTTTCATACAAATGCACAAGGGCATATTTGTAATTACAAGAGGTAAACTTTAAAATAACAAAATTGCCATTAGTATTTACATACAAACTCCTTATAACCTTAGGTATGTTCCCTGAGGTCATCCTTAGGAACATTTTTCTCTTTTTTAAATTTAACTCCAAAATAGATCTTTAAATTAAAATTTATATATTACTAAAATATCTAATAGAGTATGACTTATAATATGAAGCGGATTAAGTAAAATTATAATTGTTAGAAATCTTAATAATAATTTTAACTTATAAATAATTAGAATATAATATTATGCAGTTATTAAAAATCGATCTTTTGACATTGGATAATATTTGGATAAGATCCTCCTACTCTTGTTATATATAGAATATAATATATAGGATATAATTTGTAATAAATTTTCTTTGTTATAGCTCAGGGAAAACGTAATAGCCTCGATCATTCGTTGATAGACTAGTGTCAAACACTCATCCCCTGCCTCGATCATTCGTTGATAGACTAGCGTCAACACTCATCCCCTTCTCCCTCTGCATCCTCTTTTTCGTATACATTAAATTCTAATTGCATTCAACATACCCGAAAAAAATTAAAAAGAAAAGGAGCCACAGCCAAGAAATTAATGCGTGCAAAGATTATGTTATTATTTGGCTTTCAAAGATCCAGTTATCAGAGTTTTTCTGACCGATTCCAAGGTCCTGACCTCTGAACAGATAGATCTTGCAGTCTATAGTAGATGATGTGTTTTTATTCCTGTTAATGCAGAACTTTACTACTGCGTAATTTTGCTTGCTCCAAGTGACCAGTGTTGTATCTGTGAAGTACTTACTCTGAAATTCTATGCTTTGACTTTAATTGATTCACAGTGTAAAGTGATGTTATTTAGCTAATGAGTTTGTAGTGTTTTGAACCACTTTATCCTTACTAGCTAGTGTTTGTTTCTTCATATCTGTTCTGGCGTTCATGGGCATGCTGCTTTCTGATAACTTATTTAATTAATTATATGCCGTATGCGATAGACAGGGACAAGGGGGAGGTATGTATGCGGCATTGTTCACGAGGTATTTGTTCACCTGATGTTTCCATAAGAATTCCNTAGAGCTCTAGATTCAGTTTCTGTGAGATAGAAGCCGTATTTGTTCGGTTCGTAGAAGACGGGTTTTCTGTGCTTAAGACCACCTTTGTTCGTTGTATCCTGGGAGACGGAGACCAACTCACCTTCAAGCACCGTACGGAAGGGGCTTATCTGTTTTAAGGATAACATGGTTTTCACGTGCCTCGAACTAATCTTGGTATTTCATTCTTGATTACTTGATTCAGGTATGCCTCTGATCTATGTTTCGAACGGATCAAAAGTCGTAGGATTATGCATGTGGCTAGCTATCCGGGTTAGCCACGTATCGATTCATCAGGGGCGATCGATGGACCCAAAGCAGGTAAGAAATACCAATTCAGAGCCACAGCATTATATATGGGGTGACAACTGAAGAGACTTGATTTTGCAAGAAACTTACAGCATTTTTACATTTTCCCCTTGTTGCATTTGGTTAGTTTTATGTATGTGTTTGTTTTTATTGTAAATGAAAAGGGGCCAACATGTCTCCTATTAAAATTCCTCTCATATGATGCTCTGATTGAAATGGTTAGCTTTTAGTGGTTGTAAAATTTCTGTACCTTCTTGATTCTTTCTACTTGCCTAACAACTCCGTATATACTCGAGTTCATCTCTTGATTGTAGTCCAAGTACTTGTTCTTATCCACCGTCACCACCACATAGGTTAGACATGTTCATGGGGAAACTCAAGGCATGGGGATTTGTAGTAGTGGAAAATCTTGTCACATGATATAAATTTTTTTTGAAGAAGAAATCTGGATTAATATCCACTTACTTCTTAAGACATCCTCCTATTTTGTTTAAATATCAAGATTCGAACCTAAGACAAATTATATCATATATATAATTAGAACAAGGGAGATAATATGGTATGGTCGTCAGGGTAGAAACATAAATTCATAAATATTATTAATTAATTAATTATTTGATTCATGTTCGATTTCCCGCGAGAACAAAAATTAATTTAATAATATTTTTAGATTTATTTATTAATAAAATGATTAAGGTTTAATTATCAACCAATATCAATAATTAACTTAATATTATTTTAGAAGAAAATATATTAAAATTGAATAAATATAAATTTTTGAAAATTTAAAATTTTAATTATAAAATCATTATTAAAAAAAACTCATGAGGTATAAGCTACTGATCAAAATACATATATCAAATTTTTACCCACAACATTCATTATTAGAAAATATGAACAAATTTGACGGATTAAATTTAACCGATCTTAATATAGAGATTATTCGACCGACCTCACACAAACAAAATTTTTATTTTACCACAAGAAAATGAGGAATTATTTTCGTTTGCCCCGCTATCATTCATCTAGCTAGCTAGCTTCTCCTTTGCTTACACGCAAAGACTAATTTGTACAACTGAAATCCATATCAAAAGTAGATAAAAATGGTGCATCATGCATGGATGCGACTGATATATATAGATCTCGAGAAGGGACCACTCCTGCTTTGTATTTCCCTAGCTACTTGTATCTAATTAAATTATGTTTTACCTTCTAATTCGATCATCTTGCTTAATTAAACTAATTCATCAGTCATGACTCATGATCGAATTATAAACAAAGCTACATTGCGGGTTCCAAATGCGTCAGTTTTGTTTAGTGTTAATTACATGTCGTGTTCTATTTTCGATCGGCAAATTCAACTACTCACATTTCTTACTTTTTAATGATTTTTTATTTCCTGTTTTCAGGTTTTTGCATACTTCAATTAGATTCATAAAGTAGAATGATGCTGATTATGGAATGGATATCATATTCTTATTCAAGTCAGAGAATTAAAACCTTAAAACAAAACAATTAACAAGCATATTATAATGTGTGCTAAATCTTTTAAAAAACAACCCGGTATAAATTAATACTCTAGCTAGTAGTGAATTTTTAGTCGAATAATGATGTTATACAAATATATCTACAATCTTGAAACAGAATGATCACTCCGACCAAACTTCAAAAATGTACTTTAACATCATTTTTGTGTAAAAATTCTCTCAAACTAAACTCTAAAAGTTGCACCATAATAGTGTGACATCAAAAATTATACCAAATTTGGTGTAATTTTTAGAGTTTTTATAAATACAAACATTACCCTTACATTACTTTAACTAAAACAAATGTATTTCTTTTATATCCTAACAACTTTATTGTTTTTGATAGTTTAGTAATAAAATATTTTTTATAGTACAAGAAAGATTTTTTTGGGTGTAAAATTTAGTGTAAATGAGTTAGAGTGAATTTTAAATATAGTGTAATTTTTACACTATTTTGGTATAATTTTCACATCAAAATAGTGTAATGGGCTGGGGATGCTCTAATAATATATTAATAGAGTAAAGTGCACTTTGTGTACTTGCAGTTTGTGTGTCAGACCACTTGAAATACTAACTTTCTACAATTATCACTTAACATTCTATTTTTTTCACAAATTGTGTATTCACGTCAATTCCATCTAACTCTGTTACTTTTTTTCAGGGTAATTTTAGTCTTTTCACAGAATTCATCTCAATTCATTACAACATTAATAAAACCTAATTCCTAAAGAGTAATTCTAGGTAATCAAACAAATTTTCCAAAATGATGTGGCATGATTTATATGATAAGATGTGTAGTTTTAATTGATATTATTGAGTTGAATGTGCATGAATCCATCTCATTAATTATTTTTACAATCAGAATGAGACATGTGATATTTGAGAAACTTTTTGGAAAATTTGTTTGATTATCTGACATTACTCGTTCCTAAATTCTCTGCACTCCAAACACAAATGGCTCATGACATGACTCAAATCTTGGATCTTGCCTGTGATTCATACTCAAGTTTGTCCCATTTTCCCTGGACCCGACCCAATCACTACATAACACCATCATCTTCATCCAAGTTCCAACGTCCATTGAGTCAATCCATGAGAACTATTAGGTGCACATTTTACCAGTTTACCAATATGACGAACGATCCTTTATTTCTCAACCCAATTCACCTCCTTCAACTTATGTTTCTGAAATTTTGACTAACTCGGTAATGGACCTTAAATGAGGTGAATTAGCTACTAATCTCTCAAACACAGCCTTTAGAGGAAGATCTTGCACCAACGGTGAAAATGTGTACTGATGGACTTAATTCGAGTTCAATTAACCTTAAGAGATCAGGAGCTGCGAAATTGAGGTTACTAGCGAAGAATAGGGCGGGTAAGAGGGTTGTTCCTCCTTTGATTCCGCTTTTGCATAGTAGTGATTCATGGACACAAGAGCACATGAGACTGTATTATTGAATTTGTCGTTGGAAGAGAAGAGAATAAGTGAGTGATTACGAAGCACGAAACAATTAAGCCTCTGATTTATGTTTTAAAGATAGGGGCAAAAACGAAGCAGAATGGAGAGCTTATGTATTGTTGAATTGGTCATTTTTGGATGAGATTAAGGATGTGTTTGAGATTGCTTTCGCAGATTGCAGAAGTAGCTTATTTCTGAAAAACAGGTAAAAAACTGTTTGTTAAATTTTAAAAGCAGTTTTCTGTAAAAGTACTTTTGATCTAAAATTTGCATTTAGAGAAAGCAGGTCCTTACATACTTTTGAAAAAAAACTAATTTTTAACTTTTGCAGGAAGTAACTACATTTTTCACTATCAAACTATCTCAAAAACATTATTTTTTTATATTATATCTCAAAATATAAACAAATCAAAAAAAATTATTAAACATTCATATGATTTTTTTGACAGCACTTTTTCTCTCAGCACTTTTTTCAACAGCACAACAATTTTAAATAGCAATCTCAAACGGAACCTAAATTTTCAGTTGGAGCTAGTGGGCTAGTAAAAAGACTAAACTACCCTACAAAAAATTAACGGAGTTAGATATAGTTGACGAAGATACACAACTTCTAAAAAAATTAAAAGATTAGTACAGTAAGTAGTAGTTTTTGAAAGTTGATATCTCAAGTGATATGACACAAAAAATGTAAAGTACACAAAATGCACTTTACTCTGTATTAATATACACTTCAAAGTTCTTCATGCAAAGATTGAAGTTGTAATTTTATTTTTTTTGTTTTGTGGCATTTTCGCATTGTAGGGTACGTGTAAGTTTTCTCCTGCTTCCTCTTGCCAATTTTACTTGTTTCCTTGTTCAAAAAATTTTGTTTTTACAGAAATCAAATACTACTACAATTACAAATAATTACAAATAAAGAGATTCTTTTAATTAAAAAAAAGTAAACATAACTTTGGATTCGTTCCCAATCTCAATTTTTTCTTTATATTTTGATATTATATATATAATTTAAATTTATTTTTAATTTTGACAATAATTTAAATTTTATTTAATATCACGTGTATACATATTCTTATTCATATATTTTATTTCTTTTTCTATTTAAAAAATATAAATTTTATGTGTATTGTTAAGAGATGTGTTTTAGTTAAAAATTAAATGTTAGACCCAATTATTTACTAACTAATCTCGCTGAAGAAAAAGTTAACAATGTATGGTTTTTTTTTTCTCCTTATGTGAGAGGTCTGTTTTTCTCTCCTAACTTTTCCTGGGTTTGTGAGAGTGTCATCATGACAACTGTTAACGATATTGAAATGCAAATAGCGGATATGGACATCGAGAATGAGGAAAATGAGGAACTCATTTTTGATGAAAGTGTTGAGGAAGAGATCAATAGATTCGATTTGTGTCTAGTTGGAAGGTTCTTAACGGAGAAAACAATCAATCTCAGGGTCATGAAAACCAAAATGGCGGATATATGGAGGCCGACCATGGGGATATCTATCAAGGACATCAAGTCTGGCTTATTTTTGTTTCAGTTCTACCATCAGGATGATATGCTGTGGGTAAGGAATGGAGGGCCGTGGTCTTTTGATAACGCCTTGCTTGTATTGAATGTTATTAAACCGGGTGAAGATCCAACAAAGGTGGCTTTGGTGGAGATTGATTTCTGGATACAGATTCATGACCTCCCAATTGGCTTTATGTCTGAAGTGGTGGGAAAACAATTAGGTAACTTTTTTGGAACTTTTCTAGAGTATGATTTGAATAACAATTCTAGCATCTGGAGGGAGTTCATGAGATTGAAAGTTCGTATTGATGTTAGACGTCCTCTAAAGAGAAAGAATAAGATATGCAAAAGGGATAAAACTGAGGTGATTGTGCAGTGCAAATATGAAAGACTCGACGATTTCTGCTTCATTTGTGGTTTACTGACGTACACTGAACGTTTTTGCAAAAAGAAATTCGATGGGGAGGGAGCAGCACTCATTCGAGAATGGGGGATATGGCTCCGTGCGCCGTCACGAAGAAATACAGGTGGTGGTCGGAGCAAGTGGTTGCGAGATGACAACGACGGTGATTGGAGGGGTATTGATGGAAAGGATAACAAACAGCAAGATTTTGGGATGATTATCCCAGAAAATACGCAATCTGGTACAAGTTTAGATACAGGAGGAAAATCAGGGAAGGCAGCTACAGTTTCGGGAGAGATAAGTGGAATGCATAATTCAAATTTTATGGAGGGATCTTTTGCTAATAATTCGGGTAATGGGCCTCAGGATCAAGATGAGTTGAATGGGCTTTTAGTTGAGGAAAGGAAAAGACAGAGGAAGGAAAGTAGTAATGGGCTCGATAACTTCAAAGGTGGTATTCCTGTTAACACAGAGTCTGGGTTTTCTGATTTGGATTACTCAGAGTCTTCTCAACAAATTCCGGCTACGCTTGCGATGCAAGCTAGCCACTCGAAATGAGTTGCCTAAGCTGGAACTGTCGAGGTCTCGGGTCGCCTCGTACAGTTCGAGTTCTTAAAGACCTTTTAAGAGTTCACAAGCCTGTTTTTGTTTTTTTAATTGAAACTTTAGCTTTTGCGAATAAAATAGAGGAGTTAAGAATTCGTTTTGGTTTTGATAAATGCTTTTCTGTAGATAGAGTAGGAAGAAGTGGCGGTTTAGCAATTTTATGGAAAAATAGTTTTACTTGTGAAATATCCAGCTATTCAAGGAACCACATTGATGTTACTGTTCTTGAAAACAATGTTCATGCCTGGAGACTATCGTGCTACTATGGTTTCCCGGAAAGAGAAAGGAGGAGAGAGGCCTGGCAATTTATTCGTAGTCTAGCTAGTAGGTCTGCGTTACCGTGGTGCATTATGGGGGATTTCAATGATTTATTGTATGCATCGGATAAAAAGGGTAGCAATCCTCACCCTCAGTATCTGCTGAATGGTTTTGGGGCTATTATTGAGGAATGTCACCTGCTCGAGTTGAATCTCAGTGGTGGGAATTTTACCTGGGAGAAAAGTAGGGGTTCAGAAGCGTGGGTGCGTGAACGCCTTGATAGAGCTTTTGCTTCTGCCAGTTGGTGGTCTAAGTTCCCGTTGTGTCAACTTAAAGTTGTGCAAACATCTAGTTCAGATCATGATCCAATCTTTTTGGAATTTTTTAAAGTGGAAATGTCAATGAAGAAATTTCGGTTCCGTTTTGAGAATATTTGGTTGAAGGAAGCTAGTTTTGTAGGTGAAGTCAAGGAAGTTTGGAACAATATTCCGAGCACTCACCTTCTTCCAAAGTTAATGGAGGTTTCTGCATATATGGCTAGATGGGGGAGGGTGTTCTTTCACAAGTTCAGGGACAAAATCAAAGAGCTCAAGACCATCCTGGATAGACTAGTTAATGCTACAGATGAGAGGGGTATACAAGAGTACCTTGCAGCGAAAGAGAATCTAAACAATTTGTTGTTCCAAGAGGAATCGTATTGGAAACAAAGGGCGAAGCTGCATTGGTTGGCTGAAGGCGATGAAAACACTCGATTTTTTCATTCTAGTGCGACAGCTAGGAAGAAGTCGAATCACATTGCTTATTTAATTGATGATAATAATGTTCGTGCTGATAGTCAAGAGGGTATGTGTACAATTGTTAATGATTACTTTTCTGAGCTGTTTGCAGGCAACACTATAGAAGAGGACTGTAGTCACATGAATAGCCCGAGGAGAGTAACAGAGGAACAAAATAATCAGCTGGTGAAGGAAATAACGTTCGAGGAGTTTACGGTGGCAATCAAGCAAATGCATCCCGACAAAGCGTCGGGACCAGACGGATTAAATCCAGCATTCTTCCAAACGTTTTGGTCAGAAATGGGACGTGAAGTTTTCAGTAGTTGTAAGCAGTGGTTGGAGACGAACTCTTTCCCTCATGAACTCAATAATACGAACGTGGTTTTAATTCCCAAGAAAGAAAATGCAGTCAGGATGAGGGATCTCAGGCCTATTGCCCTATGCAACGTACTGTATAAGATAGTGGCTAAGGTACTTGCTAATAGAGTTAAAAATGTATTACCTGATATTATCTCGGAGAATCAGTCAGCTTTTGTGCAGGGAAGAAGTATAACTGATAATGTGTTAGTCGCTTTTGAACTCATTCACCATCTTCGGTTGAAGAATAGAGGGAAGGAGGGAGAAGTAGCTCTCAAACTAGATATCAGTAAGGCTTATGATAGGGTAAGCTGGAAATTTCTTTGGCATCGATTGCGAGTCATGAATTTCTCTGAGCAATGGATCAAGTGGATGCAACTTTGTGTTCAAACAGTTTCGTACCAGTTCTGTATTAATGACTCTTTGGTTGGGCCAGTCATTCCGAAACGTGGTCTGAGACAAGGGGATCCTCTCTCCCCTTACCTCTTTTTGTTCTGTGTTGAGGGTCTGTCCAATGCTTTGGATAAAGCTGTAGATGATGGGGTCGTTCAAGGGTGTAAAATATCCCCCACAGCACCTGTTGTGTCCCACCTTCTCTTTGCCGACGATAGTTTTTTGTTCTTTAAGGGAACTGCTGCAGAAGCTCATGCGGTGAAATCAGTTCTAGCAACTTATGAAAGAGTTTCTGGTCAATCTGTGAATTATCAGAAATCAGGCATATTTTTTAGTGCCAATATTCGGCAGGATAAACAGATGGAGCTATCTAACATTCTAGGAGTGCATAATGGTATTGCTAATACAAACTACCTTGGTTTACCTTCTCTTATAGGTAGATCTAAGAAGCGAGTATTTAGCTATCTAAAAGATCGAGCAAGTCAGCGTATTCAGGGGTGGGGTAAGAAGCCGATATCGAGAGCGGGGAAAATAGTTCTTATCAAGAATGTTGCTCAGGCCATACCAGCATACAGCATGTCCTGTTTTCTTCTCCCAAAGTCTATATGTCAGGATTTGGAAGTCATGTTTAACAAGTACTGGTGGCAATCGAGTTCAAGTAATGGTAAAGGCTTAAATTGGCTCTCATGGAGTAAGATGTGTATGTCCAAAGCGAAAGGTGGATTGGGTTTTAGAGATTTGTATGGTTTCAACATTGCGCTCCTTGGTAAGCAATGCTGGAATTTTATGAAGAATCCTACTACTCTTGTCTCTAGAGTATTTAAATCCAGGTACTTCTCAGATTCTCACATCCTGGAGGCAAAAAGGGGGCAAAATCCGAGTTTTATCTGGCAAGGTTTGTTGACAGCTTTGGACTCTTTACGGAATGGGTTCAGGTGGATTGTTGGCGATGGAGAAAGTATTCGAGCAACAAAAGACCGATGGCTTCGAGCGAAGGAAGGTTTTTGTGTTGAGAATGATCACAGGTATGTTGGAAGGAGTGAAAGCGTGTCTACCTACATTATTCCCAGTATAAAGAAGTGGAATGTTCCCTTGGTAATTGAGAACTTTTTGCCTGAAGATGCCAAAGCAATTCTCTCAATTCCCATCCCCCAACGAGATGTGAAAGATAGAGTGGTTTGGGCTGGTTCAACTACGGGTCTTTATTCTGCTAAAGAGGGGTATAAGTTTTGGTTTAACCAAAACTGCAGCAATTTGTTTGTCAATCAATGCTCTGGATGGAAAAGACTTTGGACATTGCATCTTCCTCATAAGATAAAAAATTTTATCTGGCGATTATGCCGTAAAATGATCCCAGTTCGGTGGAGTCTGTGTATGAAGGGGATCCGTCTCCCAACAACGTGTCCCATGTGTTCTTCGGACATTGAACATCTCTTACATGTATTCTTTGATTGTGAGTTTGCATCTCAGTGTTGGAGATGTGGGGGGTTAGACTACGACATGAGCCTGGTAGAAGACGCTTCTGAATGGGTGTTGGATAAGTTGTCTAATGCAAGTGTCGATGAGATCACTAAAATCTGCACTATTCTTTGGGGAATCTGGATGTGGAGGAATAAACAAGTTTGGGAGGGGAAGACAGTCACTGCTGTCATAGCCATGGGGTTTAGTTTCAATCATGTAGAGGAATGGAAGATGGCAATTACTAAGGTTAAAGGAGTAGTGCAGACTAGCACCCAACGTAATCGGCATCAGGTATCTCGGTGGAATCCTCCTGCGACTGATGTCTTGAAAGTCAATGTGGATGCTTCATTCATATCAGACTCTGATAGTTTCAAAGTGGGAATGGTTTTAAGGAACCATCGTGGGGAATTCATGGCAGGTAGGACGAGCTGTTTTGAGGCTGCAGCTACTGTCTTTGAAGCGGAAGCTGTAGGAGTTCGGGAAGCCCTTTCATGGATAAAATCAATGTGTCTGGGGGATCGGAAAGTTGAGCTGGAAACAGACTCATTGCTAGTAGTGAATGGAGTGATGAACAGGTCCGATAATTTGTTGGAAGTGGGTGAAGTACTTGAGCAAAGCAGGAGTTTACTTGAGGAATTAGTAGATACTTCTATTCACTTTGTTAGGAATCAAGCTAACAGGCTAGCACATGTTATTGCTAGATTACCCTGTGTAGTTAATTACCATGTCGATTTATCGTCTCTCCCTGTAAATTTGGCAGAGACTCTGTTAAGAGATTCAGTTTTTTAATGGAAGTTTGAATTTTCAAAAAAAAAAACTAATCTCACTGAAATATCAATCAAAGACTAATGCCAAATATTTAATATTTTAATTTTAATAATATATTCGCATCGTCCCATTTTATATGCTTTTTAACACAATATAAAAAAATTAAGAATACGTTATTTTTATTTATAAATATCTATACAAAATTAAGAAGTGGGGTCCTATACAATTTGGAGCAGATTCCTGTTAAGAGGGAGCGAGTAAATAAAAAAATTAATAAAACAAAACAAAAAGATATCATAATTACCCATATATCAACTTTTTATCGGAAAAGTATCTAAAATATTCAAATGAGATCAGCTAAAATTAAAAATTAATTAAAATGTTACAGTAGCCGTAATTATCCAACATTCTCTGTACAAAATACAATTGCAAAACGTGGGGCAGTATATTTCGCATATGCAAATTATATCCTATATATAATATATAAGAGTAATAGGGATGTTATTCAAATTTTACCAAAGTCCATATGCTCCATTCTTAACAACTACAAAATATTATATACTAATTATTTATAAGTTATAATTATTATTAAGATTCCTAATAACTATAATTTTTCTTAACTTGCTTCAGATTATAACTCAAACTCTATTAGATATCTTAGTAATATATAAATTTGAATTTAAAAAACTATTTTGGTGTTAAATTAAAAATAAAATTCGTAATTATTGTGCTACTTACATGTCACACATTGTTTGAGCTATATTTTGAGTTTCAGAAGTCAGAATTGAACGATTGTATAGTCCATGCGAAACTTACAAAATTATTTATTAATTCCGAGGTGGCCCAACATCAAATATCCAATTGGAACAGCCAGTAATCTAGACAAAAAAGAGAATTACGGATTTTTATCGGAGAATTTTATTCCGTTTAGAAAACTTTTTTATAATTGATTTGAAACATTAAAACACAGTTTATATTAGATTTATATAGAGACATAACATATATCCGACACAATTATGTATTATTAGTAGATTAAAGTGAAGATAATATTAGGGATTTACATACAGAGAGATGGAGGGAGGCCATGAATTTTTTCCGTGAGATGGAGGATTAAAGTTTTTCTAGTCTAACTTTATGAGGAGAATCAGTTACATTTATGGGAGAATTTATTATATTAAGAACACATAAACCTTATTAATTTATTAGTTTAGGTCGAAATGAAGAAATCATGTTTCTTTAAATAATTATTTAAGTTCCTCGACTAAGAATTCAACCTTAAGATATTGAATACACATTCTACTTTGTTACTATATTATATATAATATTATATCAAAAACACGTTATCACATACTTTGAATCATGCTATTTGATAAATATAATAAATCAAATTAAAATAGTATAAATTAATAAATATTAATACATTTTTAAATTTTAAATAACTGAGGATTACTATTAATTATAATTAAAAGTAATTTATATTTCTAAAAAAATATTATTATACTGGTTGAATGGCATAACACGCATTAAGTATTAATGTGGAGTAATATGTTTGGTTCAATAAAAAACATGTCATATATTAGTATGAAAAAGTGAAATGTAAAAATTATTATGATGATAATTGTTATATATCATTTATTTTTTAATATTAGTTTAAAGTTTAAATCTCATTAACAATATATAATAATATCTATTATTTATTGATGCAATGTTTAGATTATATATATTATATAATTATTTATAAATTGTAATTAATATTATATTACTAAAAATCTAATAATATAATTTTTTTTTATTCAAATGAATAATTATATTATCATATTATTAACAAATACATATATATTATATCTCATATACCATAATATCTATTACATTTTATATAAAACATAATACAGATCTTATCAAAAATATATTTAAATTTAATATGTATAATCTTAAATATATTAAACATATGTTTGATATATTAAAAAATCATGTTCATAATATTTCGAATCACAAAATTATATATATATATATTAATAATATAATTTATATTTTATACAATGTACATATTTATTTTTAATATTTTATTATTTATATTGAATTCGGTTGATGTAAAAATATATAATTTAAATAAGTTAAAAACTAATATAATTATAATATACTAAGACTTTTTAAAATTATAAAAATATTGATATTTTAAAATAAATAATTTAATTAATAAAACAAAATATCCGTGCATCACACGGGTTAAAATCTAGTAATTAAAATACTCTTATGAACTTATCCAAAATAAAANCAAGGGGCAGTATATTTCACATATGCAAATAATTAAAATACTCCTATGAACTTAACCAAAAAAAATAAAAAAAATACTTTTATGGCACAGATTAAATATAACAAGATGGTAATTAACCATATTTCCAGGGGTATACTACCAACCATACCACTATATAAAGGCACCAGCACCCCTCGGCTAATCTACCCATATCTATACTTTCATTTCACATATACTGAAACATTGCCTATTTTTCTTTAGCCGGAAAAGAAAAGAACCACCTTTAACCACCACACCATGGCCATGGCTTTCAAGATGGTAAATATATAAAAATATATGGATTTATTTGTATTTACTCTCGTCGCTTGAAAATGTTTTTGCGATCCAAACTCGATTTTTTTCGATTTTTTAGTATTTATTTTCGTTTTTAATGTTCGATGTATATTTATTTAAATTTGTTACATAGTTGATGTATTGTTTTATTATAGGCAACAATGGGCATGTGGGTGACTGATGAATGCAAGAACTCATTCATGGAGATGAAATGGAAGAAAGTGCATCGTTACATTGTTTTCAAAATTGATGAGAAATCTAAGTTGGTCACAGTCGATAAGGTGGGAGGTGCCGGAGAAAGCTACCATGATCTTGCCGCCTCCTTGCCGGATGATGACTGTCGTTATGCTGTTTTTGATTTTGATTTTGTCACTGTGGATAATTGTCGAAAAAGCAAAATTTTCTTTATCGCATGGTATGGTAGATCCCGTAGGGTAATTTTTCGATTTAAAACAAACCAAACATACTCGATATATTATATAACGGTCACATTTATATCTGCGGTATTATATAACGGTCACATTTATATCTGCGGTATTATAGATTTCGTATTTAAAATTTTGTATATTCATTTATCAAAAACATGATTTTTTTTTAAAATTTTAATGTCATAACACTAGTAATGTTTAATGTATTTAATGTTCATTACTAGTCTTAGATTTTAATAAATATATTTGTATCTTTATTCGTAATTAATTTAATTGTTGTATATGTTGCAGGGCTCCAACGGCATCAAGAATCCGGGCAAAAATGTTGTATGCAACCTCGAAAGATGGATTAAGGAGAGCTCTAGATGGGATCAGCTATGAAGTTCAAGCAACCGACGCAGAGGAGATGGGTTTCGATGTCATTACTGATCGTGCCAAGTGATTAATTAGATAAGCTAATTAATTACTAACTAATTAGGAATAACCAAACCTTGGTTTTGGCATTTTAATTGTAATCTAACAAGTGACTCCCAACTACTAGAGTCGCTTGCTTTTCAACTGTTTGTGTTATAAGTAGCGTTGTAAGTTTTAGCTACTAATTTGTCATAATTATCATGTCCTCTTGCTAATTAATCGACAAACCACCTTCGGCTTAACTTATCTTTCACGTTGTTACTGTTAATTATCGGGCTTAAATTAATTTTTAAATCGGTATCATCTATTTATATATTTTGTTAAGCATTCTGGTCACAATCTATTTACAAAAGAATCAAATAATCATAAATAAAAAATTATTAATTTTTTTCTAAACTTATTTGTGAATCTACTATCTAATTACAATTAACTTTATAAAAATAAGATATAAATTATATGCAATTAAAATTAATTTTTTCCTAAACTTTTTAGGAAAAGAGTTGGAATTGTATTTGATTGTAATTTAGGTTTTTTTCGGTTGTAAAATTGTAATTATGCGTGCGGGAAAAAAAATCAAAGAATCATATTTGTACAGAAAATATCATGTTTTTGCCAAAAAAAATTTAATCAAATGTATTTTTTTTAAAAAATCTAATAATAATAAAAATAATAAATAAGTGTACCTTCATTCGTTTTCAGTTTTCTAAATTTAAAAGAAAAAAACTCTTTTTTAGCCCTATTTTTCCATGACATGTTTTTATGTTTGGTTTGTTGTGTTTTGCTTCTATGGGCTTTTGCCCTCGCAAGGTCTGTTATGCTAATTTCGTGCAGCCCATTTAGGGTTTCGTCAAGAATTATCATCAATATATTTTAATAAAATATCACTTGTACAAAAAAATTTAAGTCTATTTGACTATATACCTTTCCCAAACTAAATTGTCGTCAAAAGTATCTTTTAAATAATTCTTCTCTATAAATTAATTAAATAACTCCGGAAAACATACTAGATTATATGTCTGTGCTACACACGGATAGTAGGGGTATTTTATAATTTATATATTAATAGATATATAATTTTATACATAATAAATTAACATAAAGACAAATTGAACCAATAAAATAATTATAAAATTAAAAATATAATTCTATTGAATATGAAATAACAAATATTACACTATTTATTAATTAGTGCTAAAAATAAATGAATTTGTGTTATTATTAAAAATTAAACGTTTAGCTTCATATATTATATCTAAATTTTTTTGACTGAATATTAAATCTAAATTTATAATGAATTCTTATATTTATTTGTAAAACCTTATTACATAAATCACACACCTCAGTATCATCTCTTGTCATATATTTATTTTTTATTATATATATATATATATATTATTTCATATTTAATTTTTATTTAGGACTTCTACATATTTAATTTTAAATACTGTATATCTTAAATTTTATTTAAAATAACTTTCTTTCAAACTAATTATAATATTGTGTGTTAATAATTTACTCATATCATAAATAACATGTCTAATCACAAACTTGTTAGAAAATCGGTAGAATGTTCATGTTTCTCGACAAAATCAAATCAAAACCCGACCCTATTTTTGGTTCATACATTAAACTAAACCTAATGAATTGGGTATGAGTTCTGTGATTTTTCGATCAATCTATTTCATTCCGATCTATATCATTATTCGATTAATTTAAATATAATATATTATAACTCATGCTACACACACATTATTTTAAAAATTATTTAATAAAAAATATCATATATAATACTTCTTTCGTCCCAAATTATGTTTCTCTTTAACTTTTTTCACCCATTTCAATACTTCCAATAGAGGTACTTGTAAATAATATTTTTAATTTTTTTTATTTTATATAAAAATATAAAGTTTACTTTTTTATACAAAATGAAAATATTTAAAAAATATTATTTATAAATACATCTACCAGACTACCAAGCACATTGAAATACGTGCAAAAAGAAGTGAATCATATGAAATGGGACGGAGGGAGTAATAATGATAATGTAAAATTAAGTCAATTAAATAATTTTATATTTAAGATTAAATAATACAATTTTAAGAAAAATAATATCAGTACAATAAAGTATTATTTTTATGCATTATAATAAATAAATTTAAAAATTAATTTAGTTTAATATTATATTGTATATATTATGTGTTAAAGTAATAATGTGCATTATTGAGCTTACCAAAAGTGAAAGATTAATTCAAATATTTATTAATGAGCTTACCATAAATATTACTAATTATAATAATGATATTTAAAATTTATATACACATTTTCTATAATTAAAAAATGGGTCAAATAAGAATATTGATCTTATACAAATCTAAATATGGATACATAACCTAAAATTGGATAGTTCATGGATCAAATTATAGTTTAAAATTATATCTGAGCCTAAATATTGAGCCTGGTCTGCTCTATCTTCTCGGAGCGGGATGATCAACTTTGTACTTCTTTACCCATTTAGTGAGATACCCTTCCTTTGTCAGTGCTTCAATTTCATCTTTTAGTTGTCGACATTCGTGGGTATCATGCCCAGTAGATTCATGATATTCACAATATTTCTTCTGATCCTTGCTTTGCCAAGCTGATGGAAGATGAGACCCTTCATAAATATGTTCTACGTTGGCAACCAGAGGAGCATACTCATCTCTTCTGCTCTCGTAGGAATGTGGATGGGTCCAGTTCCTTCTATCGTGAGTCATATTTACCCTATTTGGACTTCTAGGCTTCCCCATATAAATAGATGGTGGAGTCATGCCCCTCTTCTTTGAATTTTTAAATTTTGAACTTGATTGAGTGTTGTCTTCTAAGGATTGTTCAATTCTTTTGAAGGGCTCTGCTTCGGCATATGGTTCCTTCCCCTGTAGGTGCTTCAAAAAATTTGTCTCAACCTTCAGACCTGCAATGAGAAAACTCTTCAAGGTATCATCTGTTGCCCCTCTAACTCCTATAGCTTCAAAGATGAATCTTTTGAAATACGCTTTGAGGGATTCATTTTCCCTTTGCTTGACATTACCCAGAGTCGTAACTAGAGGAGCATATTTGACTACTGCTTGGAATTGTGTGCGGAAGAAGAGCTGTATTTGATCCCATGACGTGACCATACATGCTCCCAACTTTTGAAACCATATCTTAGCGCTATCCCCTAGTGTAGCAGCCAAGAGCCTATACCTAGTCAAGTCAAGCACCTGATAAACATCCATGTTTGTGTTGAATTTTCCCAAGTACTCAACCGAGTCAGAGTTCCCATGATAGCGGAGATCAGTAGTGGGAGAAAGGAGATGGAGCCTGCATCAGGGTTGTGGACCTTCCTCCATCAATGATGGTGATGAGTTTCTTCAATTCATCGACGTTTATGTTACATAGACCTGAAATATTTTGCATTCTTGAGAGCTGAGATATGGGACTAACCTGGGAGGCGTAGGTTGAGGGCGCGCCATGAGGTGGGGGCACGACCTGAGTATTGTTACCTAAGTTAGAAGTTGATGTGATTTGATTGATGATAGGAGGCTGAGGCATGCCTAAGATGATTAGAAGAGGTTGGGGCGCACCCTGGTCAGTAGAGGGAGGTGAAGGCGCACTTTGATTATTTGAAGGAGGTTGAATCATTTTCTGAGCAGCTTGATTATGTTGGGGAGTGCCCTGAGGTGGGGGCACGACCTGTTGAGTCACTAGAGGAGGAGGATTCCGGGTGCTCTGCGAACGTTGATTATTCTGACCATTCTGCCTCCGAGAGATCTGACGCCCACCTTCCGACAAGCTTTCAGAGTAGACTAAGGTGATAATAGGTTCGACATTGTGGCGCCTCTAATGAGGAAGAGGCTTATCAATCATAAAATTGTCATCCCTTCTTCGAAGTCGGTTTGAAAGAGCCTCACGAGTGCGTGGATCAATATTTCATGGAAAACCTTCATCCGAGTGCATTGACCTTAGGGGTATGGGGTTGATGGTTTTTCCCCTGCCATTTCCTCTCTTCTGTGAGGTCTGTCTTTCTCTTCTCCCTGCAAAACCAACCTACCATTCCTATCACGAGCATAAGATCTACGGTGTTGGGGGTTACCTGAGTATTATGCCTTCTTTCAGAAGTATTGCCTGAACGATGTGAATGTGGAGGACCGCTCCTAAATTCCAGTCTTCTAGGGGTGACTCCGTGGAACCTACCATCACGACCATCTTCCAGCCTTATTCCTCCTCCGTCGAGGGTATGCCTCCCTCCTTCTACTGTCATTTCTTTCCCAGGGCGATGTTCAAGAGTACGCAAAGTTCATCAAATCCATTGAAGTTTTCATGGAGCTTACTGACCGTATCCCCAATCAAAAGTAACTGATCCATCATCTCTGTGTTAGTCATCATAATGGGGGAGGGGTCCTCCAACGATCTGACAAACATTGGGAGGATTGGTTACATGCTCAGGGACATACTCCTCATTATCATGGTAGTTCTGGTTGTTCTGACCATGATTCTGGTCAGATGACCGTGCTTCTTCCTCCCTCCTGTTATGCACCCGCTGACCTAGCTTGTGGTTGTGACATCTTTTCTCCTTAGATATTGAGAGACCCCTCCTTCTAGCACCAATTTTTTGATGGAGAAATCTGGTAATCAACAAAGATCGAGATTTTTCCCCGGAAAAAGATCTAGTGAGGCTGAAGTATCGTCGGAGCGTGGTGGTTTGTATGAGATTGATGGTTGATATTGCTGGGTTTTAGAATAACTAGAGATTTGTGTTCTCTAGCAAGTGTGAACTCTAATAATTCTGACCCCCAACAATGTGCCTACATACCTCTATTTATAGGAAAAATAAAGGATCAAGCCCACGTAGTTCTTGGCAAAGTAGAGGCCCGTTAGGAAACTAGAGTTTCCTTCTTCGAATCGAATGTAGAAAAGACAAGTGGAACCTTCATGGAAGATGATCTTGATGAGATTACGAAACTATATAAATAGTAATCGTGATAACTCAACACTAGAACATGACAAGTAAATAATAATACGTCTACATAGAAATTAGGAAGAAATGAAGACAAGGCAAATATAGTGAATCAAGATATTAGATGAAGTTTTGAAGTCTATTATAGGTCACTGAGAGAAGTTTATTAATATGTTCATGCCTCAGTAAAGAATAATGGTTGAAGACTTTCATGGTTTCAGAAGTGTTGAAGATTCAGTATAGAAGTGCTACTAGAAGATTTCAGTATAAAGGCATTGATTGAAGATAGACAGTGTTCGAAGCATAGAAATCTAGAAGAATTGAAGACAGAGTAAAGACAAAGGTTAAAGAAGACAGTTGCAGTCTTGAAGTTATACTCACTGAAGAAAGTTAATTTATATGTTCAAGCATTAGTGAAGAACAAATAATGAATTATTTAAGATTGTAGTAATAATGAAGACGTTTTCTAAGTACCAGAAAAGATTCTAGTGAAAGTACAGTGTTTATTGACAGTCAGTGTTCGAAACAATGAAATTGCTGCAAACTTAACTATGTACGTAAGACAATAATACGAAGACCTGGATCAAAGTTAGTCGTCTGTGAACCAGACCAGTTGCACTAGCCGTCAGTGGTTTGTGAAAGGAATCTGAGTATTATCTATAGAAGAATTGTTAAGTTGAAGAACGTACTTCGAAAGAACGTTTATTTATTAAGGTACGAAAAGTGATTTGTAGATGCTATAGTCAAACAACCAAACAGCTCAAAGGGTGCCGGGTGTAAAGCGTCACAACTTTGGTACGAAAAGTTAAAGTTTCTGAACTACAGTCGAAGAACGGAAATAGCTCAACAGCCAAATCATAAGTGACCAAACGTAAGAGGTATAAAAGGTTGGTGATCAAATGGTAATTCGACCAACTCAAATTAAAACATCGACACAACTTTTTAATATCGACACATACCTTGTAAATATGTCAAAAAGAATCTAAGTGATATATACATGGTGGAAGAAATTGACACATGCTATACAAGGCTAATGAATTTGACATATGGGCTATACATGGAAGAAAAAGTCGACACTTAGACTTCTTGCTTCAAAAGAATTATTCTAAGGCATGTACAATGAGATTTAATTCGACACATAGGTTACACAGGACAACACAATTCGACACTTAGCTCCCCAGTCAATTAAATCACAGCAGCCTACTTTATTGATTTAAAAACTACACAAATAAGAAGATGTGAGCCACTCATTCAGGGTCGTCTTCTCCAACACAAAAATGCAGAGAGCTACTGTCATGGCTGGAGCAAGAAGATATAATTTATACACACCCATATCTTGCTATCAGTCAGATATTAGGACTCGGTTCTTTAATAAAAAATGCTCAGGGCTCCTAGATATCACTCCCTACGGACTCAGTTTTTCTTTGTACTAATTTAGATATATTTGTATAGGAACTGAGTCTTATATTTTTGTGTTAGTAGCGAAGAAATTTTGTTCTTCGGGAACCAGTTATATTTTAACTGGGTTTAGCAACCTCTGGGTTTATATACGAAAGATATATTCCCTGAAACTTGTCTAGTTAAATTAGTTGTTAATTTTCTAGAACATTCATGTTTATTCATAAATACGGAAAATTAGTAAGTCAGCCTCCTAAACACTATTCGCCTGAATTCGAACCCAATAACCGAACTTTAAATTATTTATCCGCAAAAGATTCGAAAGAATTTTTTAATTTAGTGAGTATCGTATTCAACCCATCTTCTACGATATTTCCAGGACCTAACAGAGGACTCTACGTTTGAGATTGTCTGGATAGGTCAAAACCCATCATAAGGTCCAAGGACTTAATGGATCCGACATCGACCCGGAGACCGTGAGTTCTAACCGGTCCACTAAAACTATTTCCAAGGATACCTTGACTGGAGGCCAACATTAGATCCACCATAAATCGTAAGTCACGTCCTAATCCCCCCAACGAGGGCAACCCACTTGAGTACATGGAAATGATCTTCCAAGATAAGGTTTACAGCATACCATAACTCCCCTACAAGGGCAACCCGATGAATATGGAGCTATGACCTTCAATTAGGCATTGACAGACATGGATAACAAAGTAACCAACAATTTAAGAAGCATGATAGTAACAAGCTCATCCGGGTCTGCGACGATAGAGTACGCGCGACCACCCTAGTAGGCGGAGGAGGGTGCGCTCCGAACATGGGCACTACAGTGACGGTATAAATTAACATTTTAAACTAGGACGACAAAATAAGTATAGAAATGTAATATTACAACAGTACAACCTCTTCCTCTCCCGGTAAAAAGTGATGGTTAATCATCATTATTCGCTATTTGGTGACTTTTTGAACTAATTTTACATTAATCAAATCAAAAAATGTTTTTTTTATAAAATTGGCTAAATCGATCAAAAATTAGATAAATAGGTCAAAAATCATAATTATTTGGACAAAATTTCAAATAAATATATTTATATTATTTTACAATAAATTTAATTATTTAATTTACAAGTTTGTCCTCTTTTATTTTAAAATTTTATTAAATAGTTACTTTAATTTACATTATATATAAAATTAATTATATATATATATATAATATTAAATTAATGCCAATTAATAATCTAATTAATCATTAAAATTATTCATTTCTTTTCTTACCTTCACCGATTAATTTGTATTCGCACTTTTTAATAATCATGTCTCTTCTGAGTAGCTGCAACTAATTCATAATTGCCATTTTGCGTCAATCTTACTTGCGTTGGAAGGGGAGGGGGGTTAACATACTTGCATCGATTTTAGTGGAATATCTCCCTTAATTAAACTTTATAGTAGAACATTTATAGGCATCGAATAAAACAGCAGAGGTAAAAGTGCATAAACATAATCAAGCGTGTAGAAATAATCAACACAGTTTTATGCCATTTATTTTTGATAACTTTGAATTCCTAGTTTTTGATACTGTTTAGTTTCTTCGGATAGTTCACATGAATAAAAATGTTAACATAAATAAAAATGTTATAACTGCTGCTTCAACTGAATATTTATTTCATCGGATAATATTTACAATTTAACGAGAACTTGCATTGCTACCCGTTTATCTCGTATATATATATTTTAAAATTTAAATAATAATATATTTAATATTAAAAAAATGGTCTTTCTAGTGTGTGCCCATGGACACATACTAACAACTATTTTTTTATAAGTTGTCAAATTTTCATTGGCGGAAATTTTTGTGCATGCATGGAGACCATTATTATTAATGAGAAGGGAGCAAATGAAAATTTGACAACACATCAAAAAGTAGTTATTAGTGCGTGCCCAAGTGCACACACTAGAAAATTCCTTAAAAAAACTCATAATATGCCAAACAAAAAGAAAGTTAAACTCACAGAATTATCATTGTTTTATTGATATCTTGAATGACTTTAGTGAATTGTTGAGATGATATTATGTTCATAGTTGTGGTCCTTGTGAAATTTTAGAGCTCTCAATTCATGTTGTTATTGCAAGCATTGCCCGATTTACTTTGGATTTGAGGTGATATGTATTGATTAGTGTCACATAGATATGTATGCATGAGTGAGTGTGTGTGCAGATGTATGCGTAGTGGTGTTCTTGAATGTTCTTGTATTTGTGTATTGTAGTGTGTGTTTTGATCCATAATTGGAGATAATTTTTTTTTTGGGATATTGTTTTTGAGAATTTTGATTACTTGATTTCGTGATTATTGTATCTTTAATTTTTTCGATTACGTTATTTTGATTTCGTGATTAGTGCATTATTAAATGTTAATTGATATCATTAATGTGTTGCTTATTATATTTTGAAATATAAGTTTTGATTATTGGTTTTAATTTATTATTTTTTGATTCCATATTTGATAATTGGTCAACCATTGCCATTTTTGTTCTTTTAAAAATACAAGACAATAATTATTGTTTTTTTTCAATTTTGAATGACAATATTGATAGTATTTACAAATATGACAGTTAATTGTTTTGATCGAAGATGTTAATTTTGAATTGGTAATTTTTTGTTAATTATATGGATGTTATTTACCTTATTCAATGAGTTGTGTGCCTTATATGATGAATTTTTATGCATATAAGGGGGTGCCATATATGATGGCTTACTGACCATATAATGTGGTGTTTATGAGTCATTAATGAGTTTTTATGTGTTTTATAATTGCTCTTTTTTTAATTTTTAAAATTTATATTTTATTTTTAAAATTGATGTCTAACCAAAAGGGTTCAATTTGGTTAGATTAAAAATATACCTATATTTTTATTAATATCTTATTATCGTATATAGTATTTATTATTTAATTATATAATATTATATACTTTTTTTTGTTTTATATCTAATTTATGTTTTTTGTTATTTTTTTTATTTACAGGATGTTCGGATATGATGTTCTGTGTTTTCTTCTCGACATTAAAAATCTATTATCTAAATTTAACATGTCCGATAGTTAGATAATGAATTTTTTGTATGAAAGAAACTTCTTCCTAAGATTATCGTATTTTGATACAATTCATATAAGAATATGCATAGGTTTGTGTTTTTTTTTAAAATTTTAGGTATTTTAAAGCTTGTAACATGAGCACGGTTGAATCGCCCAAGTGGTTGATGGCTTATTCTCTGTCGTCCCAGGTCCTGGGTTCGACCCTGACTCACCCCGAGAATTTTTTTAGAACAGATACTCATTTGTAAGGTTATAAGCCAAAATTAGTTTTAAAAAAAAAAAGCTTGTAACATGAGGGTACACGTGGCACCGAAAGCACAGATATAAATAAAATTATATTAACCTCCGTTGAACTCATTCCTTTTCTCTNTGAACTCGTTCCTTTTCTCTATCTCCCCATACTCCTCAATCCGCTGCTATATACATACACATCGTATATACATACATATCTAATTCACTCAACACAGACACGAAAATTCAAGAATCACACCATTAAATCGAAGGTTTGATCATCAGATTTTAATCGCATGCGCTAATTAACTCGTTTTAATTATTTATTTTTTGATCGTAATTAATTAATTGAAAATTAGGGTTCTTATATTGATACTCGACTTAATTTCACATGTTTGTGTGTGTATATATATGTGAGTGTGTGTGTTAAAGTGTTGTATGTGTGAATTGTTTGTTTTTAGTATATATGGATTGATGTAATTGAAAATAGTGAATTGATTGTGATTGTGATGTGGTTGATTAGGTTTAAGGTGTTTAATTTGTNAAGGGAAAGAGAAGGAGCATGAAGTTAGAATTAGGGGAAGGAATAGAGAGAGTACAGATGTTGAGAGGAGTTTAGGGTTGAATATAGAATCGACTGGTAATGGAGGGGAGGGTAATAATGATGATAATGATAGTGAGGATGGTGTTGGAACGTTACAACAGAATTTGACTACTGCTAGTAGTGCACTTCAAGGGCTTTTACGGAAATTAGGAGCTGGATTGGATGATTTGCTTCCATCGTCTGCAATGGCTGCTGCCTCTTCCTCCCAGCAGAGTGGCAGGCTCAAGAAGATTTTGTTGGGTTTAGAGGCGGATGGGGAGGAAGGGAAGCAAGTTGAGGCTCTAACTCAACTTTGTGAGATACTTTCAATTGGGACTGAGGACTCACTTAGTACTTTTGCAGTAGACTCATTTGTTCCGGTGCTGGTGAATATGCTTACCTATATGGAGAATGCTGACATAATGCTTCTCGCAGCCAGGGCAATTACACACTTATGCGATGTTCTTCCCTCCTCCTGTGCTGCTGTTGTGCATTATGGTGCAGTAGATTCTTTTGTAAATAAACTGCTCACAATCGAGTACATGGATCTGGCCGAACAGGTTAGTAATATAAAATGCTGATAGTAGCCGAGTAGTCGTACAATATTAGAGTTAGTATAGTGTAAACTTCACATTGTTTTATACTTTTATTTGAAGAAAGTTGCCAGTTTCCTTCATTCTTTTTCATACTCTAAAATTTGAAATTGTAATTTTGCC
>QRFB01000658.1:60892-77115 GCA_008931105.1 Oenanthe javanica | reverse complement strand
AGCCATGCAAGCAAGTACTTGCATTAGTGGAACCAAGTGGATGAACTAAGGCAAGTAACTAGCCAAACAAGGTAACCAAGTGAGCAAACCAAGGTTAGGAACATAGTTCCCAATTTTAGGGTAAAGTAAGCATAAAGCCACTTTATCACTTTGAACAAATTCAACCAAACCATGATTGTGTGAGAACTCAGCCATATAGAAATACATACACTTTATACAAACACAAATACACCAATACAAAAGCATGTAAAGTAGAAAAGCTCTCTCCCATTTCTTTCTCCAGTTTCTGCCCAGCTTGAGCAAGGTTGGAAGAAAATTTTATAACTCCAATTCTACTCATCCAAAATCCCCATATTTTAACCATATCTTCTTCACTATAGATAGAAGGTATGTATTTAATTTCATAATTTTTGGAGGTGTTTTGAATGGGTAAATAAATTGTAGAAGTTGAGGCTGAATAGTAACTCCGAAAATTCCAAAGTTTTGTTCTTGATGTTTACTTATGATCAAGGCTAGATCAAGCTCTCCCAAGGACTCTAAGCTCTAGATAGGTGTTTTTTGAGCTATAAGAAGGTATGAACACCAATAACCCTTACGTTTGTGTGAGTTGTATGGAGTAAAAATGTTAGTAGATAGATGTATGACTTAGCATGACTAAGTAGTTGTTTTGTTAGTAAGATGTAGTGTTGTGGGTTGAGGTTATGAAATGATGTTAATCTAAAGTTGTGAAATCAGTAGCTTAATGATATGGTTATGATGATATGAGTAAGGTGGAGTGTTGGTTGAGAATGGATTTCAATTGGTTGAATCCGGAAAACGTTAAGTTTATAGCCGTCGTAATGCCCATTTTTCGTGAGCACTCCTTTAAGCTGTGAAATCCGGATTGTCAAGCTCCTGACCCCTAACACCTCTGACCATAGTTGGATATTACTTGACTCATAGATAGTTTTGACACTTGAATCATGTTATTCCGATTTACGGTTTAGGAGAAAAGTTAGTTTTAGTGGAGGTGTCTAAAATGTCCAAACTATTTCGAATGACTCCCTTTGTATATATAAACAGACCCCTTAACAGTCACGAAAAATCATTACATTTTGAGATTAAGTAATTTGGTCAGTTAATAAGGCCTCTCCAAAATTTCAAGGGCAGATGTTAATATTTCGATTTTATAAAAATGTTGGAACCAAAGTTGTGCGATGCACTATTCACTAGAGGAGCTACTGCCCTGTTCTGTAAATTCGTGAAAATGAGTCCTCTGTCCAGGGGCAAAATTTGATGGATTATATTCTAGACATTCTCTAGATCGTGCACGCGAAATCGGTGTGTCATTTGAGTTAACGGTTAATGAGTTATGAGCGATTTAGTGAAAGCGGTGAAAATAGTAAAACCCCGTAGTTGACTCGATTTGTAAAATACATTTCACCAAGTTAAACTCAAGGGTTCCGAATCAAAATATTTTTGATAAATATTACAAATACTCAAGAAGATCCTTGAGGTGGATTCATATTTAATTATGAATTAATGGATTTATTAAAAATGTTAGAGTGGGAGTCATGAAATAGTAATTTGCAANTGTTAGAGTGGGAGTCGCGTAATAGTAATTTGCAGAAGAGTCAACTCTAGAGGCACGATTTTGACGAGCCATTTTGGCTAGGATAAAAGGATAATTTCGAGTCGGTTAAAATATGAAAGATGTTAAGGAATAACATGACTATAGATTGGAGTAAAGGATTAGGTTAAAAGTCATTGACGAGATGGTTTACGAAGGGTTAAGATAGACCCGAGGAGGTGAATGCCGGATAATAAGGGTTAAAGAAAAATAGTAATAAAACTTGATTTGACTTAATACCTGCGTATGTTTACTAAAACGAGTTCTTATATGATTATAGCGTATCCGAGAAGTGCAAGGAGCAGGGTTTTCGTTTTGCATAACCAAGGCAAGTTTTATATCCCTACGTTTTTACATATTAAAAATATATGTATTGCTACGTATGCATGCTTTCCTATACTTTCTTGTTCAGAGTATTATGACCTTGTTTTAGCATGGTTTCTATTTTTAAAGATATACATTGCAAGTATTCTATCTAGTTGATTATACCGGATCTTATTCATAAAAATTTGAAATGTCTATATATTATTCTGTTGAGCTTGTTATCCAGATTTTATAAAACGAGGTGTATTAAATAATATCTTCATACTATATCTTATTGATACTCAAGAGTGGAGTTATATATATAGAGTAAGTTGAGAATACCGATATGGGTTAACTTATTCTGAATCCATGATCAGAACAGTTGTTCATATAAATATTTCCTCTACTCATTCGAGGGGAAAATCAAATTATTGGAGGTGTTTATCATTCATTGTTTCGGAATGATATTGGAGTATATTTTATTGAAAAATAAATAAAGGTGCACGAGTTATTTTACCGTGACGCCTAAGAGCTGTATTGTTGAAGGTGATCGAAGATTCCGACACCTTATATTCTGGACTAGAGATGACAAAAGTGACCGGAGTAACGCACCGGCCCAACCTGAGGAGTAACCCCATTATGGGTTAAGGGTGTGTTCGAGACGTCGGCTCATCCTTCTATCGATAGTAAACGAGTAGTGACAATGGACTGATCAATCCATTACTTGAGGTGGCGTTTCCGAAGAAGTCCAATCCTTGATACCTTAATTGTTAACTGATGCCTTTGTGGTTCGGTTAACTAGGGTATTAATTTGAGAAGTTATTCCTTGATACCTTAATCGTTCACGGAGGCCTCCGTGATTCGGTTAACTAGGGTATCAATTTGAGAAGTTATTGAGATATATTTATTCAATTCATATGAGTAGTATTCAAAGATTTATGAGGGTTTTTGAGATATTTTCTTTTCAAAAAGAGTATAATTGTATATGTGGAGGGGTTATTTTAGAGTGGTAAACACTACATATTTTTGTTGAGTTATGGTGGAATATATAGACTTGCTAGGCATTTTTGGCTCATTCTTGCTATTTAAATATTATAAAACAGCGGCAAACAAAGTTGGTACGAGTACGGTGGACCGTGACAACGGGAAGGGGAAAGCAACTGATTCAGCACGTTAGCTTTATAGTGTCTAACGAGGGTGCGAGTTGGTAGAAAGTTTATGATGTTTTCATCATCTTGACAATTGAAGTTGTAATATTATTTCAGAGATTATGAGAGATGAGAATGTGATGTAATAACTTTTGAATCAGTAAGTATGCGTTCTAAGACTATAACCCGTGGAGTAGTTTGGGGGAGTTTATTATGAATATTGTTGTATATTATATTGTGAGCAGGAGATTAAATATTCCGCAAGAGAATGTGACGACCTGGATTCCAGTAGGGGATTTGGGGGGGCGTATGGTTTCCTGATCAATTGATTTTATAACTTTCATATCAATTGATCAGTTATATCAAATAAAATTTATATGATTCTACGATTAATGTTATCATCAAATTACATGTAGATTCCTAACAAGGCCACTTCTTTGGATTGTACCTCTGAGTGTAGGAAATTGAAAGATCTATAATTTCTTCATCATCAAATATTGGCTCAACAGAGTTTGTGTCCTCCCCATCAGAGTTTGTAGCAAGATCAGAGTTTGCAATAGCATCAGAGTTTGCAATGACAGATAAACTCTGAGTACCTGCAAATATAATAGAACATCCTAAATCTCTCTTTTAGTTTAAAGTAATCTCATTACTTCTCACATCACATATATCATAACTTTTAATAGTCAGAGTTTGCTCACTAGAAATAACTAACTTCTTTCTCAATTCTACCTCTCTTTTTGCCAGATACAATATTTGCCTCTCATTATTAATTCTGTTTTTCACACATTTTACCTCAGTCTCCCATGAAAGGTTCAAATCACAGTGTCCTAAGAAATAAGAGGTGGCTGAGAAAGGAGGTCTATAGTCACATGAATAGGGGTATCTTTTTTAGAACTATCCATGGTCAAATCAACAATAAGAATTGGAAAGGTAAAATCTGAACTTATACTATCGGAGAATGTAAATTCTGAAGAAAAGCCAGAGTTTATACCTTGAATTGTAGTTGAAGTGGATGTAGTTTCCATATGCTGTGCAAAGAGTGGTTGCACCATGATAGCATCATAGATTGCCAGTGGAACTTCATTAGAGTTAATCTTCTCAGCATCAACAACAACATAATCTTCATGGAGAGATGTAGTGCCTACATCCAAACTTTGATTGGATGGTTCTTGTGTGGCAGTGGCCTTAACAATTTCTTCAATCCTTTGAGTTAAAGGTTCTTATGGGTTGTACCGCTTATTCATGTTGGCTTCATTTACTTTCTGGATGGCTACTTCAACCCTTTGAGTTGAAGGTTCTTGTGTGTCTGGCTTATCAATGATTGCTACCTCACTTTGAGAGGTAGGTTCTTGTTAGTCCTGGCCAAAAGAGACATGCTTCTTCTTCTTTCTAGAAAATAGCTTTGAACTAGGAGAGACTGAAGATGATTAAGATTTCTTTGCTTCCATTTATTTTCTAAGTTCTTCAGCCAGCTCCCTCACCCTTTCATAATATATCTCCTTGATTATTTTCTTGAGGGAATGAACAGGAGAATCAGATATTGTCACTAGAGCATCTTCATTTGCAGCAACATCACCAACAGTTGTATTATCACCAGTGAACTCAGGTTTTACCAAATCATCATATTTTATTAAGGCATTAGAGTTTGTCAGGTTTTCACAGAATATTGGCTTAGAGTTTATTGCTGGAAGTTGATCAAAGCTTACTAGATCAGAGTTTAATACTTCAGTGTTTAGTCCTTTAGAGATTGCAACCTTGGTCAATATTTTTCTCTTCTTTTTAATCTCAAGCATTGGATTTACTATGAATGGCTTCATGAATGGTGCTGGAGGAATCTCAGAAGCCTTCTTGACAACTTTCTTTATTGGAAAAACCAGACCTTCATTACTATTTTCAGAATCAATATTTTCATCTTTCAACTTTCTTTTCTTTGGAGAAGACTCATTTATTGATTTTCCCTTTCTTTTACTTGGGCCTTGCAGTTGAGAGGTATGTTTTAGAACTACAGTCTTTTGGGAAACTTTAGAGGTTGGAAACAGTGTTTGTTTCTCAGTATTTAGTGGGTGGCTTGGGTTAGAATCAAAGGGTGCTAAACTCTTATTCACAACCCCTAAAAGAAAATCCCTTTTATACACAATAGGCATTCTATGATGTAAGAGAAGCCTGACCCATGTGGGATAAAAGAGATGAGATAATATACCTTCAAATTCTTTCTTCACATCCTTTCTAGCTAAATTAGCAAAAATTCTTTTGTTCATGCAAAAACTAGCTAAACTCTGATCACTTTCAAAACTTACATCAGGCAATAAATGGCTAAAAATTAATTGTAAAAATCTAGCAAAATATACAGTATGAGCATCATCATTAATTTTGCTAGCTAACTGCCTAATTATTAAACATAGAAAATGAAATTGCAAGTTGTGGGTCAGAATATACCCAATTTGTTGAGATAGTTGAGGAATTACATCAAAGTTGGTGCATTTTTCTTTGATGGCCTTTGTTATGCAATCAAAGAAGAAACTCCATTCTCTTCTTAAATGAGGCCTTGTCAAACTCCCCAGTTTAGATAGACTACCTCCATAGCCTATTTCTTTAAAAAAAACTCATTGATCTGTTCATCCCCAACAAGGTTAACATACACAACCACTTCTAGAAGATGAAGGGCTTGTCAAACCACAGCAAGAGTAATCAAATATTTGCCATTACACTGGAATGTTATTACTGGTTCTTCATCATCACCAGCATTGTTGAATTTCGCAGTTGACCATACCTTTATCAGTGATTGAGCAGAGAAATTATTGGGTTCTTGTAGAGCATACCCAATATTGCTATTCTGTAGAAAGTCCTAGACCACATGAAAATCTTGAGGAATATCAGTTTTAGATAGGTGGGAGATGTAGTTTGTAGCAACAAAAGTGTAGTTTTGAAATGAAAGTCCTTTGGATGCCATTGAAAAACAGAGATTATCAGATATGAAAAATTAGGGTTTATAAAAATGAGAGAGATAAGAGATGCAGATGAATAATTCAAAGTGAAAATAAGAATTAAACTATTCCCTCTCATTTGCATATACCCTATAGTAGGACACGTGGCAATTTTTGAGTGGTAGACTAATGAGTAGTGAAAATCTCCAAATACAGCATGTATGTTTGTGTTTGTTTCTAAATATGAAACATTTTTCGTGAGATACAGGCGCCCTTATGATTAGTCCAAATAAAGAATAACAATTATTATGTCACCAAATGAAATATAATGATATAAATAATATCTCAGAGTTTAGCATGCAGACTAGGATCAGAGTTTATATAAATCAGAGCTTAATATTCACTGTCAGAGTTTACCACATACTTTGACAGAGTTTACGATAAACACTGATAGCTTGGGATCAGAGATTAGATGTTCCATTGATCAGAGTTTATAGTATGTTCTATCAGAGTTTATCACATACTATGACAGAGTTTATCATAAACTCTGATTATCTGTTACTTTCTTCCTAGAGTTTAGACACTTGTCACCATTCCTAATTCAGAAACCAATCTTGTAAATGTTGCTTCACACAGAGTCTTGGTGAATATGTCCGCTAACTGTTGAACTGTGGGAACAAAATGCATTTCAGTTGTTCCTTCCATGACATGTTCCCTTATGAAGTGATATCTGATACTGATGTGATTTGTTAGAGAATGTTCAACTGGATTTCCTGTCATTGCAATAGCACTTTGATTATCACAATAAATAGGAATTTTTGAAAATTTCAAACTATAGCCTAACAGTTGATTTCTTATCCATGAGATTTGTGCACAGTGGCTTCCTGCAGCTATATATTCAGCCTCTACTGTTGATGTTGAGATAGAATTTTGTTTCTTACTGTACCATGAGACAATTCTTCCACCCAAAAATTGAAAACTGCCACTAGTGCTTTTCATGTCAATTTTACATCCTGAAAGTCAGCATCTAAATAGCCTATTAATTTAAAGTCAGACTCTCTAGGATACCATAAACCAAGATTGATGTTTCTAGGTTAAAATAAACCTATCTTCATTTTTACAAAGTTAGAAGATAAACCAACTGTTCTTACAAAGTACTCTAAGGCTGAACAGTTGATTCTCAGAGAAATAGTCTAACTTCTTCTCTTCTAACAATGCTACCACACTTATTTATATATTACAAGTTTGTTTTTATATTCCTATTTTTGGATTGTTTCTATCAACCTTCCTTTTACCTTTTTCCATTTCTAGAAAACAGCTTTGAAAGACAGTTACCGATTGAGTCTTCACAATCATCATAGGTTGTCTTCCATATGTTTATTTTTGTCCTCTAGATTTACAATAGGTAGTCCTTCTATGTTGTCTCAATCAATTGATAATTTTCTGTTAAGCATATTAATTGATCCAACCTTTAATCCATCAACTGATGATCTTCTTCGATTGATCTTTATATCCATCGATTGATAAATGAAGTCTTATGATAAATGATATCAATCGATATATCAATCAATAGGTCTTCACATCAGTTGATGGTCTTCAATACTTGACTTGGTTGCTTCAATTGATCTCCTATCCATCGATGCTTCGATATCAATCGATCATCCTTCACTTTTACAATTTTCTGTCTTCACATAATTACAATTTGACAGTTTAATTTACACATCAATTGATGATCTATATCAATCAACTCTAACATCAATTGATGAAAGTAATATCAATTGATTTTCACCTTATCGATTGAAATAGACTAAGTATACCTATGCTACAGTCCAAATTATCAGTTGATTCATATAAACACTTCAACTGATAAATGGTTTCCTGATCAATTGATATTTATAACTTTCATATCAATTGATCAGTTACAACAAATAAAATTTCTATGATTCTAAGATTAATGTTATCATCAAATCACATGTAGATTCCTAACAATCTCCCCCTATTTGTGTCTGTGATATGAACATGCATAAATCTACTTGATGATAACAAAACCCCTAATTATTTTCAATAAGATAGAATTAAGAAATTTAAGTAGCACTTTGAGACTTTTAAAGTACTACTTTGATGAATAACTCCTGCAAGCTGCTTCATTGTCTTCACCATCTTCATAATTCAACTAACTTCTCTTCCTTCTCTTCTCAGCATTTTTCTTTAGTTGCCTCATGAAAGAACTCATCAAAATTGCTTCATCTCTGTCAGTTTCCCCAAGTTTCCTCATAAGGTAATGTATTTCTTCATCTGTGATTTTGTCCAGATATTTGCAGATATTAAAGAGCTTTGTGTTGCCCTCCACATCTGTAAAAATCATTGCACACTTTGGCTCCAACACCACCTTTTTGACTTGAGACTTCCATAACTTAAGAGGTGAATCAGGTTCAGCTTCTGCCTTTGATCTCCTTAGCTTTGAAATTTGTTGTTGAATCTCCTGAGCAATTGTTGTGTTGAGTTTGTACTTTCTGTTTAGTAGAAGAAGGATGGTCTTCAGAACATTGTAACATTGCTTCATTATCACCTTCAATGAATAAGTGATCTTCATTCCATTTTCATATTTCAACCTCATAGATTCTTCTTGGTTAAAGGTTGCAGGTTGAGTCCTTACTCCAATCATCCCTTTTTCATTGATCACTGGTATTCCCTTCATATCATATCCTTCAATTATAACCTCCTCCTTGGTTTCTTCTGTTTACCCTAGAGGTTTTCCTGAACCACTCTTTCTTGAATATAACTTTACATTTTCTTAGCCATAGCTATTTTCCTCTTTTTCCTCAGTGGTTGCTCCATTAATTGATCTTCCATGTTCTATTCCATTTCCATTTGTCTTGCTATTTTCTCATTCTCCTTTTCTCTTCTTGGAGTATCTGACAATCCTGATGAAATGGCTCCTTGAAGGAGCTTTTGGCCAACTTGCTCTTTCTTTCTTTTTTCTTCTTCAATCATTATGGATTTGCCCTTTTCCTTTTCTTCAAAGGCTTCAAGATCAATTGTTAGAAAGGCTTCAGCATTTGAATTGCTTTCTTTGGCAGCCTTTTGTGCATCTTCATTCACTTTTCTTGTTTGAGCAATGAACTCATCCAAGTTTCCTCTTTCTGCTGCCTCTATCACCAACTCAGTGCTTTTCTTCAAATCTTCAATCCTTTTCCTTTCCTTCTCAATCATAGACTGAGTTTCTTTTTCCCTAGAAATCCTTCTAGCTTCTAGATCGTCTTCAAACATCTTGAATTCTTTCTTTTTCTGTTATAAGTCATATTTGGGTGACTTAGATGACTTAGATGCCTTTGAAGATTGATAATCCCTGTTGCTTCCATATTTAGTCCTTTTAATTGTGGAACCTCCAATGCCACTAGCCTTGTCCATACCAGAACCACCAACACCACCAATACCACTACCACTGCCTTTGCCATCACCATCACCATCATCCTTCTTCTTTGTATTCTCCCCCTTTTTGTTATCATCAATTGGAGGAGATGGTGGCATTCTTTCAAGAAATTTCTGAAGAATGGAAGCATGTATACTCTGGCCTTTAATGATGTCATCCATCTTCTTTTCTAGAGATCCCACTCTAGTTTCCAAAGCTGTAAAATTTTTAGATTCCTTGAAAAGCTTGTCCTTGATTTGACCCATAATGTTAATTGGTAGCTTCTCATCCAACCTTCTCTCCAATGCATCATTGTTAGAATTGATAGAATCCTTGATAACCTCCAATTCTCTCTTCACTCCTGTCACTATGATCTTTTGAATTTTCAGTGATTCCCTCATATAGTGAGAAATTTTTCTTTGATTGGGATCTTCAATTTCTCCTTCCACCATTGCCCTTTTATACTGAGAAAGAATCTCAGTTTCAGCAGCTTCTAAATAACCATCAATTGTGCTCATCCATGGCTCCTCATCAGAATCATCTTCCAACTCCTCAGGTGCCATTTAACATGTGTCTGTTGTATTGGAAATGCTCTCCTTCAGATTCCTAGTCTTTTGTTCTGTATGCTCTATTCCCAATAGTGTTCTGCATCCCTGTTACTTGAAGCAGCCAACCCTTGATATTGTGGATCAGGATGAATGAAATTCTGTGGATCCAATTCACCAGCATGAATTTCCTCTTCAATCCCCTTATCAACTCTACTCCTACTAGCTTCTGCATTTGATACTCCCCCTATCTCCTTGACACCTTCCTCCTCTGACATCAGCTCATTTTTTAATTCCTGTGTAAATAGTAAAATTGTTTTATCTCTCTCACTCATCTCTCTATTTTGCATCAGGATCTCATCCTGAAATCTCACTCCTCCCTCACTCATTTCCTGTGTACCTTCTAAGGCGGGGCCCTTAAGTGTTTCACTCACATTCCTGACAGAAAGAGGAATGTCCTCACTCATTCCCTCTCCATTTTCCAGGCTACAATCCTGCATCTCACTCAACTCACTCATTCCTAAAAGAGTTTGAGCAACATCAATTGATTGAGCATCAATTGATGTGTAGATATTATCAGTTGTAGTGTTTGGGATATCCATCGATTGATGCATACCCATCGATTGATCTTGAGTATCGGTCGATGGCTGAATATCAATTGATAAAAGAACATCAATTGATAGAGTAGAAATAGTTGAGGTAAGAATTTGAAAAGTGATATTTGTAATTATATGAGTAATGGAATCCTGAGTTTTCTGGGAAGAAGATTCAGGAGAGAGTGTTGGCTTCTCCTTGAAAAATATAGAAGGAGAATCTGAAAATGTTTGATTATCTATCAGAACATTTTCTGAAGAAATTCGGTGAGAAGGGGAAGGAAGAATAGAAGGGATTGGAATAGAGAGGGGATGGGCNTGAGATGGGGATAGAAGAATAGAAGAGATAGGAATTGAAAGAGAATGGGGCTGCATCTCATCATTTATATGAGATGCATCAAGCAGTCTTTAAGAAGGCTCCACCACAGTTTCCTGTGGTTTTGCAGTGTATGATTCCCCAAGTGCAAATGTAACTTTCTTTTCTCTCCTGCCATAGGTTTTGGTAAATTTGGATGGTGTTTCCCCAATTTGGTTCTGTGCCCCTAGTTGTTGGCTATTTTCAATATTGTCATCCTTTTGAGAGGACGACAATAGAGATGTGGTATTTTCCATATTAGNTTTTCAATATTGTCATCCTTTTGAGAGAATGACAATAGGGATGTGGTATTTTCCATGTTAACATCCACAGTCTTTTGGGAGACTATGGAGTGGCTAGGTTGAGGTTGCACACCCTCACTCTCCTTATCCTTCTGGGTTCTTTGATGTTCCCCAGTTCCCTCACCACCTACATCTCCCTCTAGTCTATCTACCACAACAGGTGTTTTTCTTTTCTTAGATTTTACAACAACAGGTTTTTGGGAACCTGTTGAGGTTGGTTTTTTAGATTTGGATTTAGAAACTGGATGTGTGGCTTGGGTAGGAGGGTTGGGGTTATTACTAACACCCTCCATAGCCATAGAAGGCAAAGAAGATTGGGGATTAGAAGAAGTTATNATCTATCTACCACACTAGTTGATTTTCTTTTCTTGGTTTTTACAACAGCAGGTTTTTGAGAACCTGTTGAGGTTGGTTTCTTAGATTTGGATTTAGAGATTGGTTGTGTGGCCTGGGTAGGAGGGTTGGGGTCATTACTACCACCCTCCATAGTCACAGAAGGCAAAGAAGAATTAGGTTTAGAAGAGTTTAAAGTAGAGATAAATACCTGAACAAAAGGGGGATAGATCAATTCCACATTGCTGTGAAGATTGATCCTTACCAAGTCTTTGAAGACCCTTTTGTTTTGAGTCCAGCAATCCAAAGTTTCTGTACCCCTGCCATTCTCAATATCCTTGACAAAATGGTTAATAATAATCATGATAAATCAAGCATAATAAATATGATTAGATCTATTAACCTTGTTTCCCAATTTGACAGATATTTCATTGAGTAACAGGCTTTCTAAGNCAAAATTTCTGTATTCCTGTCAATCTCAATATCCTTGACAAAGTGGTTAATAATAATCATAATAAATCTTGCATAATAAATATGATTAGATCTATTTATTTTATTCCCCAATTTGGCAGATATTTCATTGAGTAACAGGCTTCCTAAATTATGATATCTATCATATAAAATGCTATACCCTACTTGTTGCATACTTGTTGTTATTGTATCAAAATTACTAACCTTACCAAAAAAACACTTTATAATTGCATCAAAGAAATAAGACCATTCTTTTCTTAGATTCTTTCTAACAATACTACCTAGACTAGCATCAGGAGCAGTGTAATTGATTTCTCTAAGCATGCTTCTAATCTCTGTGTTAGTGGGTGCATTTTCTATATTATTTGCAGGAAGTTTTAAACACTCATCCAAGACTACAGTGGTTAGAATATACCTTTGTCCTTTGCAATCAAAGGAGATTGAAGAAAAATCATCCGTTATCTCTGCTGTTGTCCATAACTCTTCAACTAGATTGAACACTATCTTTGGTGCTTCTGAGAGGGCCTTTGAGATCCTTGAACTTCTTAGGAATTCCATTAGAGGATGGAATTCTGTTGGGGCTTCCTCCACCATAGTGCAAGCAACGAAGTTGTTGAGCTCATAGTAGAATCCTGATTGTGAGACTTTCTTTGATGATGCCATAATCGTGTTTAAAGATGTAGATGAGAATTAACTGGAAAACTTGTTAGTAATAAAGAAGAAACAACAATTAGACAATAGTAGATTAGGATTTTTAGCAAGAGATAGATACAGAGAGAAAAAGGGTTAGGGATTTAGTTCGTAGATTGAGAGAGAGAAACAAAGAGAGTGAAATCGTTAGTAAAAATTGCAAGTAAGAATTAAAAGTTGTTTTAATCTCACTATTTATATTTACTGAGTTCCCAGTCACTTTGTTTCTCAAAATAGAACTTAATCGACCGTTGGAAGAAAAATGAAAAGTAAAAATTACCATTTTTAGCAATCAACTATTATACATACATGATTGTATATATTAGTCAATTGATAAAGTAAGTAATCAATGGCTACATTTTGTACAAATCGATTGATGACATGGACCCCTTTAAATTCCAGGTCATCGATTGGTAATTAACTTATCCATCGACAAGTAATCTTATCCATGAATAAATAAATATATCATCAATTGATATATTTATCTGTCGATAACTACAAATATCTATTGATGAGTAAAATGTTTATCAATTGATTATGGAAGAATCAATAGGTTAGCATAGTCAATGGCTAAAAGTAATATAAATACATAACTTGTCAGACATTCAATAGATTAAACATAATTAAGCATACCTAAATCACAGACCAATTTATTGAAGGTAGATTCATCTAATAGTTTCGTAAAGNGAGGTTTGGTAAATATGTCTACAAGTTGTCTTTCACTAGGGACAAAATGTAATTCAACTGTACCATTCATTACATGTTCCCTAATGAAATGATACCTTATGTCAATGTGTTTGGTTCTGGAATGTTGCACAGGATTTTCTGTTATTGCAATGGCACTTGTATTGTCACAGAAAATAGGAATTTTGTTCATGTTGAGCCCATAGTCAAATAGTTGATTCCTCATCCATAAAATTTATGCACAGCAACTTCCACCTGCAATGTATTAAGCTTTTGCAGTAGATGTAGACACTGAATTTTGTTTCTTGCTAAACCAAGATACAAGCTTGTTTTCTAGAACTTGACAGGTGCCTGTAGTACTTTTTCTGTCAATTTTGCAACCTGCATAGTCTGTATCTGAATAACTAATTAGATCAAATCCAGAATCTCTAGGGTACCAAATTCTAATATTTGGAGTTCCTTTGAGATATCTGAATATTCTTTTTATTACAATCAAATGAGATTCTCTAGGATCAGCCTGAAACCTAGAACAAAGACATGTAACAAACATTATGTCTGACCTACTTGTTGTTAAACATATCAATTGATGAAAGTAATATCAATTGATGAAAGTAACATCAATTGATGAAAGTAATATCAATTGATTTACACCTTATCGATTGAAATAGACTAAGTATACCTATGCTACAGTCCAAATTATCAGTTGATTCATATAAACACTTCAACTGATAAATGGTTTCCTGATCAATTGATATTTATAACTTTCATATCAATTGATCAGTTACATCAAATAAAATTTCTATGATTCTAAGATTAATGTTATCATCAAATTACATGTAGATTCCTAACAAGGCCACTTCTTTGAATTGTACCTCTGAGTGTAGGGAATTGAAAAATCTGTAATTTCTTCATCATCAAATATTGGCTCATCAGAGTTTGTGTTCTCCCCATCAGAGTTTGCAGTAAGATTATAGTTTGCAATAACATCAGAGTTTGCAATGACAGATAAACTCTGAGTACCTGCAAAAATAATAGAACATCCTAAATTACTCTTTTAGTTTAAAGTAATCTCATTACTTCTCACATCACACATATCATAATTTTTAATAGTAAGAGTTCGCTCACTAGAATTAACTAACTTCTTTCTCAATTCTACCTCTCCTTTTGCCAGATACAGTATCTGCCTCTCATTATTAATTCTATTTTTCACACATTTTACCTCAGTCTCCCATGAAAATTTCAAATCACAGTGTCCTATTGAAATAAGAGGTGGCTGAGAAAGGAGGTCTGTAGTCACATGAATAGGGGTACCTTTTTCAGGACTATCCATGGTCATCGTAATAGTAAGAATTGGAAAGGTAAAATATGAACTTATACTATCGGAGAATGTAAATTCTGAAGAAAAGTAAGAGTTTATACCTTGAGTTGTAGTTGAAGTGGATGTAATTTCCATAGGCTGTGCATAGAGTGGTTGCACCATGATAACATCATAGATTGCTAGTGAAAGTTCATTAGAGTTTATCTTCTCAGCATCAACAACAACATAAACTTCAGGGAGAGATGTAGTGCCTAAATCCAAACTTTGATTTGATGGTTCTTGTGTGGCAGGGGCCTTAAAAACTTTTTCAACCCTTTGAGTTAAAGGTTCTTATGGGTTGTACCCCTTATTCATGCTTTCTTCATTTGCTTCCTAGATGGTTGCTTCAACCCTTTGAGTTGAAGGTTCTTGTATGTCTGGCTTATCAATGACTGCTACCTCACTTTGAAAGGTAGGTTCTTATGGATCCTGGCCAAAAGAGACATGTTTCTTCTTCTTTCTAGAAAATAGCTTTGAACTAGGAGAGACTGAAGATGATTAAGATTTCTTTGCTTCCATTTATTTTCTAACTTCTTCAGCCAGCTCCCTCATCCTTTCATAAGATATCTCCTTGATTATTTGCTTGGGAGAATGAACAGGAGAATCAGATATTATCACTGGAGCGTCTTCATTTGCAGCAACATCACCAACAATTGTATTATCACCAGCTAACTCAGGTTTTACCAACTCATCAAATTTTATCAAGGCATCAGAGTTTGTCAGGTTTTCAGAGAATTTTGGCTGAGAGTTTATTGCTGGAAGTTGATCAAAGTTTACTAGATCAGAGTTTAATACTTCAGTGTATACTCCTTCAGAGATTGCAGCCTTGGTCAATCTTTTTCTCTTCTTTTTAATCTCAGGCATTGGATTTACTATGAATGGCTTCATGAATGGTGCTGGAGGAATCCCAGAAGCCTTCTTGACAACTTTCATTATTTGAAAAACCAGACCTTCATTACTATTTTCAGAATCAAAATTTTCATCTTTTAACTTTCTTTTCTTTGGAGAAGACTCCTTTATTGAGTTTCCCTTTCTTTTACTTGAGCCTTGCAGTTGAGATGTTTGTTTTATAACTACAGTCTTTTGGGAAACTGTAGAGGTTAGAAATGTTGGGATTCGGGCACATAAACGCAGCGGAATTAAGCTAAATAATAAAAAAAACGAATCCCAAACGCAGGATCCGTGTATAATTGACGGATGATTATGGAGAATCAGATGTGTACCTTATTAAAGCTTTCCTTATGATGATTATAGAGGTCCAGAAGCGATGAATCACAGCAGCCCTTCGTAGAAATCTGCTCTCTATCGGTATCCACACGAACGTCGTATCGTCTAACGATCACCGGAGTTAGGTACTAGCCTGTTTCTGCCTCTTTGTCTCTCTCTTTCTCTAGCCTCTAAAAAACGTAAAGCTTCTAGGGTTTTTCTCAAAAACGAATTTATAAAACTGCTAACCCTAAACTATACATCTTTATGTATATATAGGGGAGAGAG
>QRFB01000658.1:25168-59643 GCA_008931105.1 Oenanthe javanica | reverse complement strand
ACTTAAAGATATATAATTCGCATTAATATTCCAAGGACATTTATTATGCTTTCAATTTATAACGCAGTAAATAAAGACATAATAAATATTAATTAAATAATCAAGTAAACATAATCCTTAATTGTTTATCATAAAGTATTGTCTCTAGGACACCAACACTAACAGGAAATAGTTTTTGTTGTTCAGTTTAGTGGGTGGCTTGGGTTAGAATCAGAGGGTGCTAAACTCTTATTTACAGCCACTGAAAGAAGATCCCTCTTATATACAGTAGGCATGCTCTGATGTAAGAGAAGCCTGATCCATGTGGGATAAAAGAGAAGAGATAATTTACCTTCAGATTCTTTCTTCGCATCCTTTTTAGCTAAATCAGCAAAAATTCTTTTATTCATGCAAAAACTAGCTAAACTCTGCTCACTTTCAAAACTTACATCAGGCAATAAATGGCTAAAAATCAATTGTAAAAATCTAGCAAAATATACAGTATGAGCATTATCTTTAATTTTGCTAGCTAACTGCCTAATTATTAAACATGAAAAATTAAATTGCAAGTTGTGGGTCAGAATATACCCAATCTGTTGAGATAGTTGAGGAATTGCGTCAAAGTTGGTGCATTTTTCTGTCATGGCCCTTGTTATGCAATCAAAGAAGAAACTCCATTATCTTCTTAAATGATGACTTGTCAAACTCCCCAGTTTAGACAGACTACCTCCATAGCCTATTTCTTTAAAAAACTACTTGATTTGTTCATCCCCAATATGGTCATCATACACAGCCACTTCTGGAAGATGAAGGGCTTGTCGAACCACATCAGGAGTAATCAAATGTTTTCCATTGCATTGGAATATTATTACTAGTTCTTCATCATCACCAGCATTATTGAATTTCACAGTTGACCATACCTTTATCAGTGATTGAGCAGAGAATTATTGGGTTCTTGTAGAGCATACCCAATATAGCTATTTTGTAGAAAGTCCAAGACTACATGAAAATCCTGAGGAATATCAGTTTTAGATAGGTGGGAGATGTAGTTTATAGCAACAAAAATGTAGTTTTGAAATGAAAGTCCTTTGGATGCCATTGAAAAACAGAGATTAGCAGATATGAAAAATTAGGATTTATAGAAATGAGAGAGAAAGAGAGAGATAAGAGATGCAGATGAATAATTCAAAGTGAAAATAAGAATTAAACTATTCCCTCTCTTTTGCATATACCCTGTAGTGGGATACGTGGCAATTTTTGAGTGGTAGACAAATGAGTAGTGAAATTCTCAAAATACAGCATGTATGTGTGTATTTGTTTCTAAATATGAAACATTTTTCATGAGATACACGCGCCCTTATGATTAGTCCAAACAGAGAATAATAATTATGATGTCATAAAATGAAATATGATGACATAAATAATATCTCAGAGTTTAACAAGTAGACTAGGATCAGATTTTATATAAATCAGGGTTTAATATTCACTGTCAGAGTTTACCACATACTCTGACAGAGTTTACCATAAACATTGATAGTTTGGGATCAGAGATTAGATGTTCCATTGATAAGAGTTTATTGTATGTTCTATCAGAGTTTATCACATACTCTGACAGAGTTTATCATAAACCCTGATTGTCTGCTACTTGCATTCTGGAGTTGTGACACTTTTCATCATTCCTAATTCAGAAACCAATCTTGTAAATGTTGCTTCACACAGAGGCTTGGTGAATATGTCTGCTAACTGTTGATCTGTGAGAATAAAATGCATTTCAGTTGTTCCTTCCATGACATGTTCCTTTATTAAGTGATATCTGATACTGATGTGCTTTGTTAGAGAATGTTTAACTGGATTTCTGGTCATTGCAATAGCACTTTGATTATCACAATAAATAGGAATTTTTGAAAATTTCAAACCATAGTCTAACCGTTGATTTCTCATCCATAAGATTTGTGCACAACGGCTTCCTGCAACTATATATTCAGTCTCTACTGTTGATGTTGAGATAAATTTCTGTTTTTTACTGTATCATGTGACAATTCTTCCACCCAAAAATTGATAACTGCCACTAGTGCTTTTCATGTCAATTTTACATCCTTAAAGTCAGCATCTGAATAACCTATTAATTTAATGTCAAACTCTCTAGGATACCATAAACCAAGATTGATGGTGCCCTTGAGATATCTAAAAATTCTCTTAACATCAATCAAATGAGGTTCCCTTGGATTTGCCTGAAATCTTGCACATAGACAGGTGGCAAAGATGATATCTGGTATACTTGCAGTCAAATAGAGAAGTGATCTAATCATTCCTCTGTATGTTGTAATATCTACAGGCTCACCAGTGTCTTGATCAAGCTTGGTTGCAGTAGCCATTTGGGTTGTAGTAGATGCAGAGTCTTGCATTTGAAATTTAGTGAGTAGATTCTGATGTGGGTAAAAATAACCCTGAAGAAATAATAAATATAGCATTTATTATTTCATTAATTAGACCTGGTATGGTTCAAAGGCTTGTGCCTTTGAAACGAACTAGAAAACTATATCCTAGGATCAACTGGATTTGTAATAAAAGGATCAACTGGATTTGTAAATCCAGCCCACAAGCTCTGTTTAAGACATAGTCCCAGTAAGCCTCTATTATTAATTAATTTCGTAATTAATTAATAAGGGCTCAGTAAAGACCCGAGAAACCTATTGAAGGCCCTCATCCTAGAAGGATCTAGAAACCCAAACATGGGAAGAGTCCCATGAGGACTTTCATTCCTAAGGGGTTTAGACATCCTTGTCACTAGGAGACTTGGCCACCAAGTCTCCTGCTTCTAATCTAATTCAATGGCCCTCGTGCGTCTATATAAAGGGCCTAACCCCTCAACATTAGAACTACATTTTTTGGCTTGATTCTCACACCCACTGAGATACGTAGGCAGTTAACGAGGACCTAAGAAAGTCATGAAACATTAGTGCAGCCATAGAAACTCGAAGCACTCTCACACCTTTGTATTAATTGCGCATTAAATACACTCATTTTTAATCCCTAACATTTGGTGCCGTTTGTGGGAACCGAATAACAACCATGGAAAGAACACGTAGAACTGCGAGCACCCTCGAAGAAGAGACCCCTGACACCACTGTTGACACCAACGATTCCCCCGCTGTGATGCATGAGCAAGGAACTACTGTTCCTACCAATTCCGTTGAGGACCCTGAAGCAAGTACTCGGCGTGTCGGACCCTTAAGCGTCATTGTTCATCCTTCCAAACCCTGATGTATGCATCCATGCTTCGGTTCCTCCACTCCAGGTAATTCCTCCACTTCGTATAACTTTTATTGCTTCCCCTACTTTGAATGTCTCATCTACCATTATACCCGACCCTCGTTATGGGCTCCCGAGAAACTACTTGCCTCCATATGAGCAAGGCCTGTTGCCCCAGTATGCCTCATAACAAAAAAGTCAGGAATTCTCTGGACCTTACTCTACTGACGACGATGAGTCGTCCGATGAGGATATAAACCCACGGAGGAGGCGACCCGGTATGGAGCCCCTTGAAGGGAGGAGTACCCAGCCCCGAGGGCCTCAAGATAATAACTCCCTGATCCTTCAAGATAGGATATGCGCTCATGAAGCCGAAGCCCAGCGACTGAGGGAGGACCTGGAGAGAGGGTTATCAAGACGACAACGTCCCAGAATTGAAGGTGCTGGATGGTCAACAAGAAATGCACCTGTGATAGATTTGGACGAGCCCCTAACTAGGAGGCAAACAAAGGCAAGTCATGTTAGGGCTGACCCCCAAGACCTGTTACCTCTTGGAGATCCTGATGATCCTAGTCCCCCTTTCACTGAAAGTATCATGAATGAGAAGATATCAAGGAAGTTTAAGATGCCTACAATTAAGGCATATGATGAAACAGGAGATCCCTCAAATCACTGTTGCTGCAACCCGTAAATGACGCCATGAAGTGTAGGGCGTTTCCCCAAACCTTGAGTGGTATGGCTCAGTGGTGGTTTAGTCGTCTACCACCAAACTCTGTTGGGTCATTCAAGGATCTGAGCAGGGCCTTCATTGCACAATTCATCAGCAGTAAGACTCATGAGAAGAGCTCAGCTTCACTAATTAACATGCATCAGGGAAATAATGAGTCATTGAGGGATTACATGAATAAGTTCACAAAGGAAGTGTTGAAGGTCCCCGATTTAGACCAGAAAGTAGCTATGATAGCCTTGCAGCAAGGGACTTTTGATGAAAATTTCAGGAGATCGTTAGCCAAGAGAGAGCTGGAAAGTATATCAAGACCGGGGAAAGTATGAGGAAAGTCCAAGGGTTTCAAGCCTCGATCACCTACCCTAAAAAACGACCCAGTGATACTTAGTATACTGTTGATACCAAGTATGCAAAGAATGATGATGTTCATGACTCCAAAAAGAAGAAAGGATCCAGGTTCATAGAGTATGCAAGGCTAAATACTGCCCGTAGCCAAACACTAATGGACATTGAGAAGGGTAAAGACCTTCAATGGCCGAAAAAACTAAGGACTGATTCTGAAAAGAGAAATAAGAATACGTACTGCCAGTTCCATAGGGATGTAGGATACGACACTAATGACTGTCGTCAATTGAAAGATGAGATAGAGTTTCTGATTAGAAGAAGAAAGTTGGAAAAATACACCAAAGAGGGTGCTAGACAGGACATGAGTGACAATGACAAACGAAGGGACTCTGACCCCAAAGATAGAAACCATCAGCCCCGAGGGCCTGTGATCCACGTAGTCTCAGGAGGGCCAACCGCGGCAGGTAACTCTTAAAACTCCAGAAAGGCATATGCCCGGGAGGTAATGAGCATTGTAGGAGAACCTCCCAAAAGAGAAAGGACTGAGGTCTCTTTGTCGTTCGATGATTCTGACTTAGAAGGGGTAAGGTTCCCCCACGATGATCCCTTAGTAATCACCCCTATCATAGAAACTCTCTGGTGAAGAGAGTATTGGTGGACGATGGATCGTCTATAGACATCCTATATTATGAAGCCTTTCTGAAGATGAGATATAACGATTCACAGTTGACCCCCTCCAACATGCCTATCTATGGAATTTTCTGAAACCTATAAGAAGATTCTAGAAGTTGGGCCTGTGAAGCCCATGACCAATAAGCCATAAAGGCCCAATAACCAAAGGAGAAAGCCTCAAAGACCTAGAATTCAAAAAGCCCAAGGCCCAAAAGGCCCAATAAAAGATAAAGGCTCGTAAAATAAGTGGAGGCCCATAATCCAAGGCCTTTGGAGGCCCATGATCCAAAAGCTGTGAAAGCCCACTATTTGGATAATCCAATTGAACTCTATAATTGAATACTTAGTAAACGCCCATACTATATTGGGTTTAAAAGCCCAAAAGCCCAAAAGCCTGTAAGGCTCTACTTAATCAAATCTGTAAGAAAATAACTCTTCAACCCATATGGGTATTTGAGGTTCATTTCGACCTCAATCTCCTTCTGAAAACATAAAGGCATGAGGCCCACAACAATTTTGGCATGGAGAGAAAAATCAAATTTTGATCGAATTCAATCCTAGTCGAAAATACAAAGCCATGAATCCCAAAAATATTTTGACCTGGGAAGAAATTTAGGTGTTAATTCGACTTCAATCCTAGTCGAAATTACAAGGCCATAAGACCCTAAAATGTTTCGACCTGGGAGATGAAATAAGGGTCAACTCGACCTCAATCTAGGTCGAATACAACAAAGGTTTCGGAACCCAAGCAATTTAGACATGGAAAGAAAAACCAAGTATTAATCGATCTCAAATCAAGTCGAGAATCCACTTCTATAGAAAAATGAAAAGAATCGACTTGGGCCATCTTGAGGTATAATTCAACCTCAATCAAAGTTGAAAACATAGATATAGCCAAGAGGCCAATCAACTTCATTGCAAAATCGATTTGGGAGCTAAAATGATGATTATATCGACCTCATTCCATGTCGACAGTCGACCTTGATTATGCATCGACTTCAATGGAAAATAGGGAATAAATCGACCCCATTTCAGGTCGATTTGGAAGCCCCAAGCCTAGAAGGCCTGCTGCAATTCAGAGTCACCTTCGACCTCAAACGAGGTCGAAATCAATCTCATTCACAGTTTTTGACTCCAAAGGATAAATGAGGCATACTTCGACTTCAATCGAGCTTGAAAACGAACATTAGCATTCCATGATCCTTGAGGGCCTAATTCGACCGCAATTGTAATCGAAGTTGACAATAGCATTCTATGACGACTTCAATAGCCAACTAAGGCCTAGTTTAATCTCAATCGAGATCGAAGTCAATTACTGAACAACATTTCGACCTCGAAGGTACATCCAGCCTTAATTCGACCTCAATCGAGGTCGAATTCGATCCCAGTTGTATGATCAACCTCAAAGTTATTTTAAGGCCTTATTTGACCTCAATCGAGGTCGAATTCGACCTCGATCCTATAAATGACCTCAATATAATTCTTCTACTTTAATTGACTCCAATCAAAGTCAATTTCGACCTCAATCTATATATCGACCAGGTGTTGTATTTCCTGTATTATTCGACTTCAATCGAAGTCGAATTCGAGTTCGATTCCCAGAATTGACCTGGAGTAGAATTTGAGGTCGAAATCGACCTCAATCCAGGTCGAAATGGTCAGGATGACAGAAGCCCAAATCGACCTCGAATCTCTTCGACTCGGAAGGGAATTGAGGTCGAAATTGACCTCATTGCAGGTCAAATTGCTCAAAATCTTGAAAATTTTCCCATTTTTTATAAGTTTTTTAAAAATAAAATCCTTGGGGGACCAATTTATTATATGATGGTGATTTTTTAAAAGAATTAATAAAACAAGGCCTTAGCCCGAAAAAAGAAATAAGGTTGACTGAAATAAGTCAAAAACCCAGTGAGGCACTTAAAACCCTTTGTGAAACTTTTACAAAAACTCACGAAGTTTTCTCAAAAGTTGGGAGGCAAATGATGTGGTAAAAATAGCTTGGGCCCAAAGGCTTGAGCCCTTGAAACGAACTAGGAAAAAAAATCCTAGGATCAACTGGATTTATAATACAAGGATCAACTGGATTTGTAAATCCAGCCCACAAGCTCTGTTGAAGCCATAGGCCCAGTAAGCCTCTATTATTAATTAATTTTATAATTAATTAATAAGGGCTCAGTAAATACCCGAGAAGCCTGTTGAAGGCCCTATTCCTAGATGGATCTAGAAACCCAAATGTGGGAAGAGTCCCACGAGAACTCTCATTCCTAAGGGGTTTAGACATCCTTGTCACTAGGAGACTTGGCCACCAAGTCTCCTACTTCTAATCTAATTCAAAGGTCCTCGTGGGCCTATATAAAGGGCATAACCCCTCAATATTAGAACTATATTTTTAGGCTTGATTCTCACACCCACTGAGATACGTAGGCAGTTAACGAGGACCTGAAGAAGTCATGAAATGTTAGTGCAGCCATAGAAGCTCGATGTTCTCTCACACCTTAGTATTAATTGCGCATTAAATACACCTCGTTTTTAATCCGTAATAGATTCTTTATTTGTTTAGGCTGATTTATGAAAATTCCTTCATCATTCTATTTTACTTGCAACCCTAGAAAATAACTCATTTCTCCCATCATGTTTATTTTATACCTGGACTGCATTAGTTTTGAAAACTTTTTATAGAGTTTCTCATTAGTGGAACCAAATATAAAATCATCAACATATATTTGAACCAATAATAAATATTTTCCTTGAGTTCTGTAAAATAAGGTTTTATCAATTGTACCTCTTGTGAAACCACTTTCTACTAGAAATTGAGCCGAGTTTCATACCAGGCTCTTGGTGCTTGCTTGAGTCCATATAAAGTTTTATCCAATCTGTAGACATGATTGGGATATTTTGGATTAACAAAGCCAGGTAGTTGTTCAACGTATACCTCTTCTTCAAATTCTCCATTTAAAAATACACTTTTAACATCCATTTGATAGACCTTGAATTTTTTGTGTGCAATAAAAGCAAGAAAGATTCTGATTGCTTCAAGTCTAGCTACAGGTGCAAATGTTTCATCATAATCAATACCTTCTTGTTGTGAGTAACATTTGGCTACTAACCTTGCTTTGTTCCTTGTAATGATTCCATCAAAGTCTGTCTTGTTTTTAAAAACCCACTTTGTGCCAACAATTGATCTATTCTTTGGTCTTGGAACAGGGGTCCAAACTTCATTTCTTTCAAACTCATTTAATTCTTCCCGCATTGCAGGAACCCAATATGCATCCTTCAAAGCAAATTCAACCTTCTTTGGTTCTGTTTGAGAAAGAAAACTTTGAAATAGACCTTCTTTCTGAGTAGCTTTCCTTATTTGTACTTCACTATCTAGATCCCTAATAATCAAGTCAGGTGTATGATCTTTGGACCATTTTCTTGGATATGGAAAATTTCTTGATCTAGATGCTCCCCCATGATTTGTGCCTTCATAGAAAGATTCCTATGTAAATGCTGATCCTCCCCCTGAAGTTGTGCTTCCATTAGTGTTTGATGACTCAGAGTTTGAATGATCAGAGTTTGAATGATCAGTGTTTGTGGTTTCAGAGTTTGATTGATCAGAGTTTAGGGTTTCAGAGTTTGTATTTGTCAGAATTTGGTTAGACTATGATATTTCAATATTTGAGGTTGGTTCTCCAATTTTAGTAACTGATTGATGTTGCTCCCCCTCAACATGTGCAGAATCTTCAATTTCTATTTTAATTATGTCTGTATCAGAGTTTAAGAAATCAGTGTTTAACTTATCAGTGTTTACATTAACAGTGTTTATCTCATTAGAGTTTAGCTCATCAGAGTTTGTGTTCTGCAATTCATTTTCAAAACTCAAAGATTCCTGAGCATCTTCATCATGTAACCTTGATATTTTTCTTTCATCAAAAGAGACATTAATAGATTCCATGACTGCACAGGTCCTTAGATTAAACACTTTGAATGCCCTTGAAGAAGTTTTAGAAGTTGTTGCATAACTAATAAAAATGCCTTCATTTGCTTTGAGTTCAAACTTCTTCAATTGTTCAGGATGTGTTTTGAGAATAAAACACTTGATTCCAAAGATGTGAAAGTATTTTACATTTGGCTTTCTCCCCTTCATTGTTTTACATTTGAGTCATACCATGTTTATTTATCAAAGTGAAATTCTTAGTAATGCATGCAGTATTCACAACTTCTACTAAAAAATAAGTAGGTAGATTTACTCCTTCTAGTATTGTTCTAGCAACTTAAATGAGAGTCATGTTCTTTCTTTCACCTACACCATTTTGTTGAGCTATTCCAGGTGCAGAAAATTGTTGAATGATTCCTTTTATTAAGCAGAATTCCACACCCTTTTTTTCCTTTGGGCCTTCATTCATGGGCTTTGTCGTATAAGGGCTTTTACCTGCTATACCGGTTGGCATGCCCTTCAACGGTCATGTGACCTAGAGACACCGGTAAAAAGTGGAATTTGAACGGGTATGTGACCGGCTGGGGGTTGTATATGAGTGAAGTGAGGGGCTTCACTTCCCTCACTTCTCATTTCTCAATTCTGAAATATCTTAAACACACTTGAGCTCTCGGTCTTCTATAATTTTAGTTCCCAGTCCTCCCAAGGATATCCACGAAGTTGAAGCTTTCAATGGCATACAAGAAGTCATCTCGATTAGCAGCTATGAACACCGGATCCGCTAAGAGAGGTAAACCCCTTAGACGAATCCCCATTTATTCTCCGTATATGTCCTTATTAGATATGATAAATCAAAGGGGGGATGAGTACCCTAGTCTGTCCCATTTAGATTCTTATAGTTGTAGCAATAAATTTTTTGATTCTGATTTAGTAAAAGAATATAACCGTCTTTTCAATTTTCCTCCTCGTTTCACCATCTCATTGGCAGAGCCTGGTGACTGGACCTGCCATTGGAATCCTTCCAAATTATTTGTTTATATAGACGCCCTGTTAGCGGGGCTTAGGTTTACTTTACACGACTTTATTCCCAATCTTTTAGCTGATGTTCAAATTTATCCCAGCCAAATCATGCCCAATGGATGAAGACTCATCCATTGTTTCATGGTTTGGTGCTTAGAAAATAAAATCAAAATGACTGTTCCTCTAACCGTGTTTGCTTTCCAACTTTGAATTTCTGTTGCTTCGCTTTACTAACCGTGGTTTTGTTATGTTGTTTCCAGCTGCAGCGCAGATCAACGAGTGGACCATTCCACCCATAGAGGAAACTGGCCGCATGAAGCGGTTAAGGCTGATGAACGATCCCCGATAGAGGAAGGAGCTGCCAGCCTTCTTGCAGCCTCATACAGGGCCAACTGTGGCTAAAGGCGGCGAGACTATCAAGGCGCCTAAGTCCCTGGCTTACAAACTAGGCTGGGGATTTAGGAAATCAGACACTGTGGTTGACTCTACGGACCACGCGAGGGATTGTCCGTACACTCACTCACTCTTTATGATTACAAGGACATCGTGTTGGGACATGACGAGGAGAGCACTAAAGCTTTAGGTGTGCACTGGCATTAGTAAGTTTCTTTACTTGTCTTATTCTCATTTCATTTTACACAATTTTTTATGCTTATTTTCACTGATCCTAACTTGTTTATTTTTCAGGCCAATGCCTATTTCCAGGCTTCCTTGCATCAAACTGAGTCATGGAAGGCTAAGGCAGGGAAGCATAAAAAGGAGCTTTCAGTTGCCAATGCCAAGTTGAAGCATTTGGAAGAGAAGTTGGCCGAGAATGAGGGGCTCCTAAAACAGGTCCAGGCTGAGATTGTAGAACTCCGATCCGACAAGAATGCGATTATTGACAAATACTTGGCCTCAGAGGAATATCAGGACTTGATCCTTCAGCACGACGATCTCCTCTTTCCGGCCAACTACACAATCGGGTGGAATGATGTGCTGAAGGCGGTGTTGGCAAAGCATCCGGGGTTGTTCGACCCTAACGTGGACTTCCAGTGTCCCCAATCAGCTGAGGCTCTAACACAGTCGATTGCCGCTCAGGAGGAGGAAACCGAAGGGGACAACAGTCCAGATGTGAGGCACAAAAGAGGTCGTGAGTCTAACCTCACTCCATCCCCCCAGCAAGGGGTTCCTAGATGACTTCCCAGAAGCTGACAAAGGAAAGTTCTTCTGGAGAGGAAGAGTCAAGTGAAGGCGAAGTGGGTTCGTCTTCAAGCGGCGAGGAATCATCAGGAGAGGAGGAAGAAGAGGAGGAGGAGGAGTAGATAGATTATTATTTCTTGTATTTATATTGGTCCCTGGGGCTTGTAAAAACATTTGGCCCTCGGGCTTTTTATTTATGTAACCATGTTTTCCACTTTCCTGTCTTTTTACTTTCTGCCTTTGTTTTGCTTATTTTTCATGATTAACTTGAACATAAACAACAAACACTTTCGAGGCTTGTAAATGGACTTAGTGAAAATGATAAATGCTATATAAGGATAACAGAAAACATCTCTTAAAACTTATCAAGTTCTCAATCATAACTTAGTATTTAAATATGTCATGCCTTCAAGGATAATAAACTGATATTTAAACATTTATGAAAATCGAAGTCAAAAACTTGAACATAATAAATTCTCAAGTTGGCAGCATTCCATCTTCTTGGGATTTCAACTCCTTCAAGGGTTTGGAGCTTGTATGTGCCCTGCCCTGTGATTTCTTTCACTTGGTATGGTCCTTCCCAGTTCGGAGTTAACTTGCTCTTGGGACCAGCTCCAGATGCCTTAATTTTTCGTAGGACTAAGTCTCCTTTGCGGAAAAACCTTTCCTTCACTCTAAGTTTGTAGTACAACAAAGCTTTCTTCTAGTTTGCCACTATTCTGGCATTGGCTTTGTCACGCAGCACATCTATCAGGTCTAAAGCCAACTTCATGCCATCCTCATTGGCATCAATCTAGAACTATTGCACTCTTGGTGACGTTTGAGTAATTTCAACGGGCACCACTGCCTCAGCCTCGTAGGCTAGTTCGAACGGTGTAGCACCTGTTGAAGTCCTACAAGTAATTATGTAAGCCCATAAGATTGGAAGAAATTCATCAACCCAAGTCCCTTGGGAACGTTCAATCCTCTTCTTTAGTCCATCCAGGATGATTTTGTTGGCCACTTCGGCTTGTCCATTTGACTGTGGATGAGCGACTGAGGTGAAGCGTAGTTCGATGTTGTAGTTTCCATAGTACTCTATGAGGTCCTTATTGTTTAATTGAGTCCCATTTTCCGTCACCAGGACTCGGGGTAACTCATATCTGCATATAACATTCTCCTAGAAGAATTGAGTCACATTCTTGGTATCAATCTTGGTCAAGGGCTTAGCATCTATCCATTTGGTAAAGTAATCGATGGCGACAATGATAAATTTCCTCTGCGCACTGGCCATAGGAAAGGGGCCTAAGATATCCATTCCCCACATGGCAAAGGGGAGTGGAGAGTTAATGGATGCCAGCATCTCAGGGTGCTGCCTAACGATGGGTGCAAACTTCTGGCAACGATCACACTTCTTAACATAAGTTTTAGCATCTCTAAGCATCTCAGGCCAATAGAATCCCAGTCTCATGACTTTATGACCAAGAGCCCTGCTCCCAAGGTGTTGGCCACATACACCTTCATGAGCTTCCCTTAGGGCAGCTTCAGCCTCGTGGGGTCTCAAACACTTTAAGTAGGGTATTACGCATGATTTCTTTTAGAGTATTCCCTCTATGAGGGCATACTTTAAGGCTCTTACTGATAGCTTACTTGCCCCTACGGGATCAACTGGTGTCTTTCCTGTCTCCAAATAGAGCTTGATAGGATCCATCCAACAGGCCCCCAGCCCAATCGGGGCTACCAGTTTGGCATTAATACTTAGGGTCTTCAAGACTTAGAAATAAACATTGCCTCAACAACTATCATTCTCCGATGATGCAAATTTAGATAAGGCATCAGCCTTCACATTCTCCTCTCTCGGAATATACTCAAAGTGACATTCCTCGAATTGTGTGGCTTGGGTTTTAACAATCCTCAAATATTTTGCCATGGTCTCTTCTCGGGCCTCAAACTCCCCATTTACTGGAGAGATCACTAACCTTGAATCACCACATATCCTCAACTTGGTTACCCTCAGGGTTCTGGCCAGACCAAGTCCAGCTATCAGAGCTTCATACTCTGCTTCATTGTTTGTAGTGGGGAAATCCAACTTGATTTCATATTCAACAACAAATCCATCAGGTCTTTGCAAAACCAAGCCAATACCGCTAGTGTTCGTTTTTGAAGCTCCATCAAAAAAGAACAGTCAGTATTCTTTGAGTTCCTCCTCTTTTTTCTTGTTCTTTCTAGTTTATTTATATTCTTCATGCCCTCGACTTCTTGGTTGGGAATGGTACATTCAACCACGAAGTCAGCTAGAGCTTGAGCCTTGATGGCCATTATCGGCTTGTATCTGATTTCGAACTTTCCAAGCTCAATAGCCCATTTAATTAACCTCCCACTGGCCTTGGGGTTGTGCAGTATATTTCTCAGGGGCTGGTCTGTCAAGACTTCAATAACATGTGCCTGGAAGTATGGGCGTAGCTTCCTTGAAGCCATTACTAATGCTAAGGCAAACTTCTCAACCTTTGAGTAGTTCAGCTCTGCTCCATGAAGAATCTTGCTAACATAATAAATGGGTTTCTGAACCTTCGCTTCCTCTTTCACAAGAACAGCACTCAGGGCTGAGCTAGAGATTGCAAGGTATAGGTATAACACTTCTCCAGGCTTTGGTTTGCCAAGCAAAGGTGGCTCAGCCATATATTTCTTCAACTCTTCAAAAGTTGCTTGGCTTTCATCGTTCCACTCGAAATTCTTAACCTTCTTGACGGCCTTGAAGAATGGTAGGCACTTTTCTCCTAACTTGGATATGAAGCGCCCCAAGGCTGCTACCCTTCCCGCGAGCTTTTGGACATCTTTTAGTGTCCTGAGTGGCTCCATGTCCAAGATTGCTTGAATCTTATCGTTATTGGCCTCAATGCCTTTTTTGGAGACCATCAGGCCTAAAAATTTTCCAGAACCTACACCGAAGGCGCACTTGGTCGGGTTCAACATCATCTTGTGGGTTCTTAGAACTTCAAATGCCTCACTCAGGTGCTCAAGATGATCGGCCTTGTCCAAGCTCTTGACTAACATGTCGTCAACATAGACCTCCATGGTCTTACCGATGAGGTGCTTGAAGATTTTATTTACAAGCCTTTAATACGTGGCTCTTGTATTCTTAAGTCTAAAAGCCATAACCAGATAACAGAAAACACCAAAGTCAGTAATGAATGATACTTTAAGGATGTCATCGGGGTGCATTTAAATTTGGTTGTAGCCACTGAATCCATCCATGAAGCTAAGCATTTCATGCCCAGTTGTGGCATCTATCATCTTGTCTATCCTAGGCAATGGGAAACAGTCCTTAGGACATGCATCATTTAAATCAGTGAAGTCCACGCACATTCTCCACTTCCCATTTCTTTTTTTGACCATTACTAGATTGGCCAGCCATTCAGGAAATTGAATTTCTTCAATAAGCACACCTTCTAACAATTTCTCTACCTCCTGCTTAATGGCCTCCTATCTTTCAGGGGAAAAGCTTCTTTTCTTCTGTTTGACTACTGTCCTTCCAGGATTCACATTCAACTGATGTGTTATAAGCTCGGGGTCTATCCCTGGCATGACGGCTACTGTCCAAGCAAAAACATCCCTGTTATCTTGTAAGAATTGAATGAGTTGTTCTTTCAGGTCATTGGGGAGTGAAGTCCCCACATACGTGACTTTCTCAGGGTTTAGAGGATCCAAAGGAGAAGGCTCCAAGTCTTCTACGGGCCTACCCCTCCTTTCTTCTTGATCCCTAACATCCATGTCTTCAATAGGGAGGACCTTCCCCCCAGTTCCACTAGGCTTTAAGGCGACCACGTAACAACTTTTAGCCATTTTTTGATCTCCTTTCTCTTCTCCGACACCATTCTTAGTTAGGAATTTCAGCTTCAGATGGTATGTAGTGGCTATCGCCTTGAAGGCATGCAACCCAGTCCTGCCAAGGATCGCTTTGTAGGTGGTGTTTGCCTTGATAACTAGGAAATTTAGCATCTGAGTAGACTGTCAAGGTTCTTCGCCCATAGTCATGGGTAGTTGTATAATTCCTTCTATCCGAGATTCCACTCCATTGACACCCAGGTAAATCTTATGTAATCATCAACTATCACCAGAGTATATTTCTTCTTTCCAATGGACATAATGTTGACAGGACCAAATAAATCAAGATGCAATAGATGAAAATGCTGATCAATAGAATTTTCAGTATTTCTCTTGAAAGATGTCTTCTTTTGTTTGGCCTTTTGACATGAATCATAGAGTCCATCAGGATGAAATTGAACTTTTGGAAGACCTCTTACTAGATCTTTTTTCACCAATTCATTTATACTTCCAAAGTTTAAATGACACAGCTTTTTATGTCAATTCCAGCTTTCCAAAGATGATGTCTTTCCAAGTAAACAAGTTAAGGGACCATCAGAGTTTACCTCCAAGCTAGTTTCAAAAAAGTTATTATGTCTGTGACTAATAAGAACCACTTTTCCATCCTTTTTTCTATTCATTTCATAATGAGTTCCAGGAAATTCCACAGAATAACCTCTATCTGTCATTTGACTCACACATAACATATTATGCTTGAGTCCTTCAACCAGAGCTATATTTTCAATGATGACAGTTCCAATAACAATATTGTCATATCCCAGTGTTCTTCCTATGTTTCCATCTCCATAAGATACTGTTGGGCCAGCCTTCAGCTCAAACTCTGAAAGCCGGGATTTGTTTCCAGTCATATGTGTAGAACATCCATTGTCAATCACTAGGATATTTTTCCTGTTTCCCTGCAATCAATTAATGTAAATTAATTAGTAGATTTGGGGGCTCAAACAAGTTTGGGTCCTTTCTTTTGATACTTGTTAACTCTTGCAGCAGAATTATTTTTAACAGAGTTTATGTTAACAGAGTTTTCTTTATCAGAATTTGCATTCTCAGAGTTTATACTGTCAGAGTTTACTTTTCTTTTATCAACTTTTATCACATATGTTTGTTTGACAGTATGATTAGAAAAGACAGGAGTTTTATTCAATTTTGGAAAAAGTTCATAATAATTGAAATACAAATTACGATATTCTTTGCATGTTTAAATTGAATGCCATAAACTACCACAATGAAAACATGGATTTTGTTGTCTATATCTAGTTTGTTTTCTAGCCTCTGAACCAGGTCTCTCAGGTTCGTTCGTTTTGTTTTGTTTGCAGATAATAGCAAGGTGATTAGAATTACCACATGTGAAACAAGTTTTTCTAGGAGCATCAGGGATATACTTGTAATTATTCTCCTTGGAAATTCTTACTTTGCCATTTCTATTTCTTTTAACCTTTTTAGGTTTGTTTTTATTTGTGACTGCCTTCAACTTTTCCTTAAGTTGCTTCTGTGAGAGTAACCCTATGTTTATCTTTTTATTCTCTAACACACTATTTTTTTTACCTTTGTTATTATTAGAGCATTCACCATAGATATTCTTTTTGTCATTACTAGCTCTAACAAATTTCACATGTTCACTCAATGTTCCTTTTGTGTGTGTTTTAGTGTGTGTTTCCTTGTCAGATTCATAACCTAAGGCAGAAGTCCCATTCTTGTTAGAAAGCAATATCTAACTGAGTTTTTATATGAATAGCATTCTCACAGTCTTTCTTAGTGCTAAGTATATGTGAATTTTCAGATTCAAGAAAGTCATTCCTAGCAGTCAGAGTTTGTATCTCAGATTTTAATCTTTCATTCTCAAGAGACTGTGATTTAAAACTAACATGCAAGGATCTAATGAAAGACTTTAATTCACAGATATTTTCAGTATCAATGTTAAAGATAGATTCTGGTACCTTATCAGAGTTTAAGATGGGAGCATCAGTATTTGCCATGAGAGCATAATATGTGTCCTCTTCAGAGTCTGAGGAATCCATCTGATCTTTCTTTGATGTGATTAGTGCTTTTTTAGATATCTTGCTTCTGCATTCACCATCAAAGTGCCCCATCTTTTTACACTTATAACACTTGACTTTTGATTTATCAATAATTTTTTATTTTCCATTTCTATCTTCTCTTTTCCTGAATCTATCTTTCTTTTCTGGTTCTCCATGCCTCTTCTGGAAGTTCCCTTGCTTTTTGTTCTTCCTATACTTCATCTTTTTGAAGCCTTTGACAATCATAGCAACCATCTCCATCATGTCAGAGTCTGTGGAGTCATCAGGTTTGTCTCAGACTCTGATTCACTGCTTTCTTTGACCATTACTACTTTTCCTTTTCTTGTTGAGGCCTTAAAGACTTTTTTCTTTGGTTTTTCAATCCTGGCCTCAACATTCAAAGCAATAGATTTTGCCTTGTTACTCTTCCTATTTTTCCTTTGTTATAATTCCAGATCATGAGTTTTCAATATTCCATATATTTCATCTAGAGACATCTCATGTAAATCAGCTCTTACTCTTATTAAAGATGTTTGTAGATCTCATTCTTCACGAAGAGCCCTTAGAAACTTGGTGTTTGAATCCTCATTATCATACACTATATCCACCAAAGATAAGTTATCCAGTAGAGTGAGAAATATGTCATATATATCTGTGAGGGACTCATTCTGCTTTGCCTCAAAAAATTCATATTCTTGAATTAGCACAGATCTTCTATTTTTCTTTATTTCCTTGGTTCCTTGGCATTGAACCTCTAGTGCATCTCAGATCTCTTTTGCAGTTTTGCACGCAATTACCCTGTTAGACATCATAGAGTCAAGACTGTTATGCAGTATGTTTCTTACCTTTGCATCTGTGAGAACTTCTAATTTTTCCTCATTGGTCCACTCCTTTTTATCTTTTAGAGTATAATATTCATGAACTTGTCTGCCTTCCACAATTGTTGATGGCACTAGTTTGGTTGGGATGTACTAACCTTTAATGATTTGGTCTATATAATCAGGATCAGTTGCGTCTAAGAACATCATCATCTTTACCCTCCATGTAAGGGAATCAGCCTTCTTCAAGATTGGGATTCTGATGCTCTCATACTTGTTTCCAGACATGTTTATGTGATCTTTTAGTTAAAAATAACAACCTGGCTCTGATACCAATTATTTCCCAGATAAATAATCTATTATAAAATGGGGGTTGAATATAACAGACACTAGATAATCAATCAAGAATACAAGTATATAAAAGAAACAATGTTTTGTATTAATGATAATGAACTTGAATACAAAACTCTCTCAAGAAATTTACTGTTCTTAATAGCTGCTAGGTTATGAGAAAAATATAACTTGAATCAATCAATAATGTTAATGTATTTCTTTGTTTATATAGACATAGTTACAAATCCAACTAAAAAACAGATAATGAAAAAGAATAGCTTCTATGAGGTAATTAGAATTGTATTTGAATTCCATCTACACTATCCAAATCAAATTCTGATTTGACTGTTACTTTCACAAACTTTGATGATAAACTCTATCGGTTTGATAATCTCTGTTAGAGCATTCTCTGTTAGAGTAAACTCTGATTAAGTATTCCCTGATAGAGTAAACTCTGACCGACAGCTTCCTAAACTCTGATGACGTCAGCAATATAAGCTTTGTTCTTGATTATTCTCTGATAGCATCCGTGTTTATTTTTCTAACATAAACAAAAATAAAAATCTTGATATTTTTCAAAAAGCCCTAGATTTTATTACCTTATTTTTATTTTAATATATTTATTTTAATTTAGTAGGATGAGATATTCATATCATATCCTAAGTATTATGAAAGTACTCGTATCAAATAAATTGTCAGTCATAAAAGTTTTATGAGATACGTAAGGTATCTGTCAAAAATTATCTCAAATCTAAAAATTCCGAGTTGTCACGTGTGTGTAATTGGTAACTTTCATAATAATAATATGAGATACACGTGCTTAATTCCCTCATGTTGAATTGGGTTTCTGCAATAGCTATGGTAGTTTGGTTGTGACAGTTGAGTTGAGGAGATGACAGGTTTTTGAAGCCCAAATCTTTAAGCATATGGCAACCAAGTAACTTCGCAGGTAGTTAAGGCCTTTGCACGGTAGTCAGCTTCAGTCGAGGAGCGGGCCACCAAACTTTGTTGTTTCGATTTCTAAGAAATGGCTGAATGGCCCAGAAAAATGCAATATCCAGTGGTGGATTTTTGAGTAGTTATGCAGCTAGCTAGCCTAGTCGTTGTCGCAATAGGTAGTTAAATAAGCTGGAAGAATCAAGTAAGATTCCTTATGATGGAGACCCAGCTAGATAACGTAATAACATTTAGGTACTTTTAGATGGACCATTGTGGGAGCTTTCATATATTGGCTCAAAGTGTGAATAATGAAAAATATGTTTGGACGAGTGATTGTAAGGTAGATAAGTTTTCCAATGAGACGTTGATATGATGATGTCACTAACAGCAAGATACTTGAAACAAAATTGATAAAATAAAACTTAGAAGAAAGGAAAAAATGAGATAAGAAAACACAGGAAAAATAAATTTCATTCAATACTGAGCAGTACATAGTGCAATAAACGTTAATATAAGGGTGGCTAAGTTGGGACCATTACAAAGTAGTTAGTTGGGACCATTACAATAATGACACGTGCCCATTCTCTATTTTTTCTCCAAAATCATGACAACTTCTCCTTCCTGAAGAAAATCCTTGTCCTCAAGGATTATTGAAGTTTGGAAACTTCTTAGTGAATTTATTCCAGTCTTCCCAGGTGGCCTCATCCGGGCTGCCATGCTCCCATTGCACCAGGACCTGAAATGCAGGATTAAGACCCTTCTTGATCATCTTTCTTTCTTAAATTTTCACTAGCTTAGGCTCTAGTTCTCCCAAATCATTGATCCCTGGCAAATCAATTTGTACTACTTTATCTCCTCTCAGCTTTTTATTTAGTTGTCAAACATAGAAAATATTGTGCACCTTAGAACCCGCAGGCAAACTGATTTAGTAGGCAACCATCCCAACTCTTTTTGTGACTTTATACAGACCATAGTACCTACCTGCTAATTTATGATTTTTTCTGAAGTTGACACACATTTGTCTATACAGCTGCAGTTTAAGATATACTTCATCACAAAACCATAATTTTATATCCCTTCTTTTCCTATTAGCATAGAATTTTGTTCTTTCCTGGGCCTTGATTAGATTATCATTGAGCAACCTTTGTGTGTTAACCCTGTCTTTAGTGAACTGTATTATTGCAGGATCAGAGCTCTAGCACTTTGATAATAAATGGAGGGTGGTGGTTGACTATAAAGAGCCTGATAGGGGGTCATGCCTGCAGAAGTGTGAAAAATGGTGTTGTACCACCACTCAGCCATATGTATCCAGTTAGACCATTCTGCTGGTTTTTGCCCTGTCATGCATCTAAGATACATTTCAATGCACTGATTTACTCTTTCAGTTTGGTCATTTATTTAGGGGTGGTATGCAGTGCTTAATCTGATATCAGTTTCAATGGATTTAAATAGCTCTTGTCAGAATGCACTTACAAAAATAGGATCTCTGTAACTAATGATGACAGTGGAACCCCATGCAGCTTGACCACTTGGCTAAACACTTCTTGAGCTACCTTCGATGCAGTGAATGAATGTGTTAGAGGAACCAAATGATAATACTTTATCAGCTTATCAACTTCTACTAGTATAGTGTCTCTCCCTTTAAATCGATTTTGATAAACCCTCCACGAAGTCCATAGATATCACCTCTCAGGAGTTTTCAGGCAAAGGAATTGGCTACAAAAGGCCTGGGTTGGGTACCTTTTTAGTTTTATTTCTCAAACACATGACACATTCCTTTACTAGCTTATTAACATCTCCCTTCAACCCTGGCCAAAAGAACAATTGTTCAAATTTCTTCACAATAGCTGCAATTCCCAAATGCTCACCTTCAATGTTACTATGAAAGTTGGATCAATTTTTTTGTCCGATATTACCACCACTACCAACATAGTACCTTCCTTTCCATTTGAGGTCCCATTTTACCTACGTGTAATTGTCTAATGCACCACCTTTAATGCTGATTTCAGAAATTATTTCATGTGTTGTGCTATCATCTACATAGCTGTTCTGCAACTCTTCCTTCGATGATAGATGTAGAATGGATATTGCACCACATTAATCCTTATAATCATGAAGTATTGAGAATGAATCACAACTATGTTTTCTTTACCCTTCTTATAAGTAATAATATAATCATATCGCAGTAATCTAGACACCCATTTTTGTTGAAGGCCATTAGTAATTCTATGCTATATAATGTACTTAATGGCTTCATGATCTGTTTTATTTATGAACACGTGCCCAAGTAAGTAATATCTCCATTTTTGCACTGCAATTATCATACCCAACAATTCTTTCTCATAAGTTGATTGTCCTAAATGTTTTGAATTAAAAGCTTTGCTCATGCAGGCAATTGGCCTACCTTCATGCATTATTTATGCTCCAATTCCAGACTTGCATGCATCTGTTTCGATAATAAAAGATTTATCAAAGTCTGGTAAAGCGAATACATGGGTTTTAATCATAACCAATTTCAACTGGTTGAAAGATTCTTCTACTTCCTTGGTCCATTTAAAAGCTCCCATTTTCAACAATTCAGTTAGAGGTTTACATAGCACCCCATAATTCCTCACAAACCTTCGATAATTACCAGTAAACCCATAGAACCCCCTTAGAGCTTTGATATTTACTAGTCTAGGCTATTATGTCATAGATTTATTCTTTGAATAATCTGCAGCCACTCCATTCTTGGAGATAACATGTCCAAGATATTCGATTTGTTTGCTTGCAAACTCATACGTTGATTTCTTGACATAGAGTTTCTTCTTTTTTAGGATTTCAAGGACTGTATGAAGATGTTTTCATGATCTATTTAATCCTTGTTGTAGACCAAGATGTCACCAAAAAATACTAGAATAAACTTTCGAAGATGTTCTTAAAATATGTCATTCATCAAGCCTTGGAATGAAGTAGAGGCATTTGTGAGCGCAAAGGGTATCCACTTCTCAAATCCAATTTTGTAAAAACAGATCTCCCTTGTAATTCTACTAGTAACTCTTCAATGCAGAAATTGGGTACTTGTTCTTTATGGTAATAGTGTTCAAGGCTCTAAAGTCCACCACTAATCTCTAGCTATTATCTTTTTTTATAACCAGGAGTACAGGTGATGCATATGGTGATGAAATGTTCCTTATGACAGCATTCTTGAGCATTTCTCGAGTAATTTTTTCAATCTCTTCCTTTTGAAAATATCGACACCTGTAAGGATTAAAACTGACAGGCTGACTTTCAGGTTTGATGGGTATAGAATGATGATGTGATCTTTTTGGCGGAAACTCTGTTGGTGTAGCAAATATTTCCTCATACTCCCATAATAGCTTATTTATACCAGAAGAAACACTCATTTCTTGTTTCTTATTGTTATCAATAGCTGTTAATTGGATAAGAAAATGAACTTCATCACCTTTGTTCTTAAAACTCTCTTTGATATCAGGTTCCATTACAATTATTAGTGTGGTTTCATCTTAGTGCAATATGACCTTCTCTTGATACCAATTGATTGCAATAATTCCAGCGGAAAAATTAAAGGTGATAGGGATTACAGGTTTTATCCACCTAACTCTCAAGATGAGATCATATCAGCTGCAAAGACTATCCCAACCATGCTCCAATTAACATTATTACTCTTAGTACCACAAGTTAGCTACTCCCCGTTTGCAATAGTCATATTGAAAGGTGTGCAAGAAACAGTTGGCAACTGCAATTGTTTAACTAAATCTTGTGAGATGAGCCACTATAAATCAACACACTAACAAGCTTGTTTTTTTATTTTCCCTTTAATCTTAATAGTGTGTGAACCTTTTGATCCCACCATGGCATGCAAAGAAATACTAACATTTGGTATCTCTTGTTTGTCTTCATTCTTAGCTTCACCGTGCCATATCAACCCTAATTCCTCTCCATAATTGTCTCCTTCTTGACTATTGTTGTCAATTATCATGCACAACTTTTTTTTCTACAATCATGACCTGGGATTAGTTTCTCATCATAGTGGAAACACAACCTTCTTTTCTTCTTATCTCTAATCTCCTTAAGTGTCAATCATTTAGATTCAATAGGTTGATTATTTTCAGTTGCTTTACTACTAATCAAATAGTTAAAAATCTTTCCTGTAGCGTACCAAACTTTGAAGAATTAATTCCAGTTCTAAACGTTTTAGTATTATCTTTATATCTCTTATCTGGAACCCCCAAAAGGCAGTCTTGACCTCTTGTCATGTTCTTAGCTTCTTGTAATGTTGAAGACCTGTTTTTGTAAAATGACTGAATTAGATCTTCCTTCAGTCCACTGAGAAACGTGTCAATGTAATATGACTCTCTGTGATGCTCTTATTGAGTCATAACATGGCTTCTCAGTTCATCAAACTATGTTATGTATTCTTCTACCTTTCCCTTCTGTTCCAGTTTAGTAAATTGCCCCACCAGATTTTTGTATTCGACTTTTGAGAAACGATTGCAAACCAACTCTACAAATTCATTCAATAGAATGCAAGGCTTCTCTTCTTCTAACGATCTATAACATATATCAACCTATCCTTCTAAATATAAGGTTGCACAAATAACCTTGGTTCTAGCATCAAGAGTGGAGTTTAATTGAAAATATTTCTAACATTTACTGACCCAAGATCTAGGTTCTTTGTAATCAAATTTAAGAAAATCGACATGTGGTGATTTATAAGCTAGCTTAGTGTAAGGTGGCCTTTGTTGTACTTTATATTGAGGCTAGTTTTAAAATGACAGAGGTGGAAAAGTGGTAGTAGGTGCCTGAGATTGAGTTATAAAAGGTGGTGTTGTATTGTAAATGGTAGTTGTTGTGTTTGAAAAGAGTGGGAGGAGCTAGTAGTTGTGGAAGTGATAGGTTTTTGACTGGAATAATGGGATGGGATGAATGGTGGATAACTGTTTAGAAAAAAGTTATAACCTTGTATATTAGGCATGTAAGGGTTTAGAGGGCTTGTTATTGACTGGTTATGAAAAGGTTGGGGATTAGTGTTTGGTTTGGTCTGGCCATTCAACACATCTTGGGAAAAAGAGTTAAGTTTTTGTTTAGAAATCATATTAATAATGCTAAGTTTTTTTGTTTGACAGATGCAGAAGGTGTGTGGCTTACAATTTGACCATGTTCATCTACTAGAATAGAGTTATTGATAGTACCAAATCGAGAAGGAGTTTTAAGGAGATAATGTGTTTGTACCTGGTAAAGCAGATCTGTTAACAGGATGACTAGAGCTACCCTCTTAATCACCAAGAGCTTGGTTATGAGGTTTATCACGTGAATCTTTCTTTAAAAATGACATCAAATCTGTAAAATTATGTTTTAGTTCTTCATTGGACTCTATCAATCTCGAAAGAGTGTTGCCCATAGAGTTCATACTAGTTTTAGTCTACTCCATCAAAAGTTTTAAACCGTCAACCCCTACTTCTAAACTAGAGATAACTTTCTCATGTTTTTTAAATGTATTTTTATTACCCATGAATTATTATGAACCAAGGAATGACTGGTTTTAATACCTGTTATCACTAACAACAAGATACTTAAAACAAAATTGATAAAATAAAAATAAGAAGAAAGGGAAAAAATGAGATAAGAACAAACAGGGAAAACAAATTTCATTCAATACATGAACAGAACATAGTGCAATGAACGGTAATATAAGGCTAGCTAATTTGGGACCATTACAAGGTAGTTAGTTGGGACCATTACTTTAATGATACATGCACATTCTCTATTTCTCTCTCTAAAATCATGACACATGCAGGATTGAGAAGTGGGTCTCCAACAGTTGGCGTGAGTGTGAGATGTGAATCCTTTGGGAGACACATAGGTTTGCAGTTGAGCAGTTCATATTCATTAAGAATATCAAGTGTATACCTTTTTTTAGATATAAAAAATCATGGGGCAGACCTTTCCACTTCAAGGCCATAGAAATAGCTTATGGGGCCTAGGTTCGTCATGTGAAATTTAGAAGATAACATTTTTTTGAATTAGGTGATGTCATCCTTGTTAGAGCCACAAAACCAAGATATAATCCTCAAAAACCAGAATGGCCATGAATGAGGTTGATGTTTGTTTCAAAAACAAACTATAGTCATATTTTGATTGCTTAAAATTAAACAACAATAAGGTTAAAGAAATCTTTGAAATTTAGAAATGCGGGGCTTGTTTCAAAGCATTCGAGGATTTAAAAAACTTACACACTAGACTAAGATTAGTGTTACCATTATTTGTGGCATTTAGTTGAATCTCACATCCCATGTCTGTATAGCTAAGAGGCATTTTCATGTATATATCCTCTAGAAGTTCACCATGTAAAAAAGTGTTTGAGACGTCCTTTTGCAAGGTGTGGCAGTCTGTGAGGGCAGCTGCATTTAGCATTGTGTGAACTATTGTCATCTTCGCAACTAAAACGGGGGTTTCTTTATAATCTTCAACATATTTTTGACCAAACCCTAAAATAACCAGTTGAGATTTTTAATTCTCAACACTCCCATCTGGATTGAATTTAGTCTTAAATGGCCACTTACACCCAATTCATGTATTGCTTTGTGGTAACTTAGTGATTGACCCCGTCCCATTACAGTCAAGAGCCTCAATTCGGTATTCATAGCAGAAAACCAATGAGATTGTTGTACTGCCTCTTTAAAAGAAACTGGATCTGTTGTGGAGATGATTGTAACAAGAAAGCAACAAAATGAAGGGTTAATGATCATGTTTGTTACACTTGTAACTGTTTACTTGTGATTGGATACATAATCTTACTACCATGCTTGAGGTCTACGATTTCTAGTGATCTGCGTACATCAGCACTATTGGTTTGTTTGTCCACATTGATTTGTACATGGGATGAAGGGGTTCTCACAGGTAAGGATGGCCTTGAGAAATCAGAAATATAGATTTCATCAGATGTGAATGGGTTGTGGGCACTGTCTGAAGGCATTGTAACGGGGACCGGTTGCATGTATTGGAACTTTGCACTTGAACAAAATGGAAAAATCTTTTCATGGAACTTAACATCCCTTGACACAAACTCAATCATGTTTGGTGGATATCCCAAGAAGATACATGGGATCCAAAGAGCTACAAACTTATCACTTGGAACTGATGGATTATAAGCTATGGCGAGACAGTCAAATACCCGGAGATGATCATATTGTAGTGATTCTTCATATAAGGCTTCATAGGGTTTTCTGTTGTCCAACATAGGTGTGGGCGAATGGTTGATTAGGTGAACTATCGTTAGAACTTAGAACACCATCACCCCACAGATGCATAGGGATATTTTCTTGAAAATTTAGAGCCCTTAAAATTGTCAAGATGAACTTGTGTTTGCGTTCTACCCTGGCATTATGGTGCGGCCTATAAGGGCAAGATGTTTAATGAATGATTCCATTTGTAGAAAAATATTGCTTGCACAAAATATGATAAAACTCCTACCCATTATCGGAACTGATAGTTTTGAATATGATTTTGAAATGGTTTCGAACATAGGTGAGAAATATCTTCAAGCTTGATAAAGAATCGGACTTTATAGATAATAAGTATAACCAAGTGCAACGAGTGTTGTCATCCACAAATGTTAGAAAATACCTACAAGTATCATTTATGCATAATTTATAGGGTCCCCAAATATCTATGTGAACCATGTCAAAGGTTGTGGTAACATGTGATTCATTATTTTGAAATGGAAGTTTAGTAAATCGAGCAAGTGGACATGTGAGGCACATTGTAGAATATGATTTGCTTATAGTGGGTAGGCTAGAAATTTGCTTTATATTTGCAATAGGAGCATGGCCTAGTCTACGGTACCAGAGATCAAGACTTGTGCAATTCGTAGTCACATGTGAGGTGGACTTCACAAAATTATTTATGCATGATGGGTGGTGGGTTTCATTTGGGAAAAATTGCACAGTTTTTAGAGTTTATTTATGTGGATTGTAATAGTATAAACCATTTATGGCATGCCCCAACCCTAGTACTTTATTAGGGATATTATCTGTGATGTAATAGTGATTCAGAAAGAATTGAACTTGACAATTGTTTTCTTTTATCAACTTTTGAACAAACAATAAGTTATTTTTAAAGTGGGGAACAAACAATACCACAGTAAGAGAAAAGCCATTAGGTAAAGTGACAGTACATGTGTGTTATATAGGAGTGATGTCCCCATTTGGTAGATTGATTTAGGGTGAGTTGAGTGTTGTAACAACTGTATGAAGATATTCCAAACATGGTGTCATGTTGTCCAAGGCACCCGAATCGATTCGTAATGGCATCGTGACATGATATCATTCTAGGAAAATGATACTCTGCATCCGCCTCTATTTCAAGTGTATTTGTTTCGTTTAGATGAAGTTGAGTGTTAGGTCCCAGAAGTATCGTAGAACGGGGGTTGAATAAGATACTCACAACAATATAAAAATCTTTTTAGAATTTACGGAATTAAATTATTGCTTTTGCTGAGGGTTCAAGTCCTTGTAGTGTTTGGGAGGCTGATTTACTAGTTTTCTATTTTCATGAATAAACATTTAAGATCTAGAAAATTAGCAAGTAAGTAAACAAGATTCAAATTAAATATGTATATTAAACTTGAAAGGGTGTTACAATATGCCGTAGAATATTTCTTAATTCGCATAAAAAATTTAACATGAACTATTCTACTTAAGGAATTAAATTCAAACCAGCACAAAAGGTCTGTGAATATGACAATCAGACAAATTATTGAATTTGAATGGTTTTTCAACATGAAATATGAAGCCAATTGCCTCATATTTATAGAGGATGAGAAGCTTGTATGACTTTTCAATTAGAACATTTTTCAGACAATTTTTAAGCCTTGTATGACTTTCTAAAAGTGCTCCGTATGACTTTTCCATTCGGTATGACCTTTCAGAAATTCGGTACGACTTTTCATTAGAAGCTCGGTATGACTTTCTTCAAAAGTAATTCGGTATGACCTTTTGACCTGAAGAATTTTGTATGACTTTTATTTAAAAACTCTGTATGACTTTTCAAATAATTCGGTATGACCTTTTGATTTACTCGGTATGATTTTGTTTAAATCAATTGGGTTTGACCTTTCTTCAGTAGCTTCAGTATGACTTTTCTTTATCTCAGTATGACTTTCTAGAATTCAACTCGGTATGACTTTTTGATCAAGATTTCAGTATGACTTTCTGGAATAATTTTGTTTGACTTTTCTCCACTTGTTCGGTATGACTTTTGAAACCGAATTCGGTATGACTTTTAATATAGTCTAAAATGACTTATTAAAAGTCATACCAAGTCATATCTTTTATAATAAATTAATTCTACTTAATTTAATTAAATAATTTATAAATAAAATTAAATTTAACTCGAGTTAATTTAATTAAATAAATTAAATAACTAATTAACTTTTGATAGTAGAATTAAAATATTATCTTGACTTGTATAACCTTTTTGTTAGCTCCGAAATCTTTCTGTCTTTGCTCTGTCTTCTTTCTAACCACTTAAACTTTTTGCTGACGAATCTTTACTGTTATTATTGACACCCTGCGCACTGGTCTGGTTCACGGATGAATAACTACAATATTGATTCTCATTCCTGCTTAGTGGTCTTTATATTTTGTCTTGTCATGTCTTTCTGTAGTAGGCACTTAAAACCTGTCTTGTCTTCTTTTTATTTTTCCTCTATAATTTTCTTCTTTTGGAATCTTTCTATAGTAGAAACTTAAAAAGTTTGGTATCTTTTGAACTCCTTGAGATACTACTATTTTATTTTACACCGACACTTGATTATATAAATGAGCTTCTTTCAGTGTTGAGTAGTAGTCGGCTATTGGTGGACTGGAAGCTGCAACTGAGAGAATGAGTGAAACAGTTACAGGGAATCTAAGCGATCATTTATTGCCCTTACCCACTAAGACAAGTGTGAGTCCGGAGTGATAAACACCAATAGAACTCGGTAAGTATACCAGTAGAGCCTTAGACATCCCACACAATGAGCACACACATGCACATAGCCAATGGATTCTAAATATGGAGGCCTAGGTTACTGAAATGAAAGGTTCAATCACTAAAATCTTGGAAGTGCAAGCTCAACAACAGGAAATCAAAGAAATGAAAGATCTTCTCAAACAGTTGTTGTCTTAAAGGTCATCTACTCTGGCTCTTCAATCAATACTAGCTCAAGAGGATACCACAACCAAGGGGAAGAAAGAAGGATAGGTGGAAGAAAAAATTCTATCTCAATCTGACAAGGGGAAAGAAAAAGTTGTCTATGGTGGTGCATCAACAGATGGGGATGACCTAAAAGAAGGAGAAATTTTAAATGTTGATCCCTTTGCTTAGATGGACTCCTTTATAAATGAATCTACTGTTAGGAATCATGTTGTATGATGATAACAAATTACCTAGAATTATAATTTTGCTCTTAGTTTTGTAACTAATCAATAGATACGTGATCTATAAATATCCATTGAATAAGGAACCATTTATCAGTTGAAGTTGTTGGTAATCAACTGATAAAATGAATTATAACAGTGATTTAGAATTCTTTTTTGTTATCAATTGATTGTAATATTCCGATGGATGTGATCATCTAATCAACTGATGTTTATTGGCTTCGATTGATGGCTCATCAACCGAAGTGAAGAATGGTTGGCAAAATATAAATATTCTAAGTCATAATTGTTAGGTCCAAACTATCGTAGAAGGGGGGTTGAATACGATATTGGTAGTTTCTCGCTTTGATTCGTGGTTACGGATCTGTTCTTGCTGAGCAATAAATACAACAATTATAACTTTAAGCAACAAGAACAAACTTCGGGAATATACTTTGTATTATATAAACCCAAGGTGCTACACTCTCATACAAATGTATGAGCTACAAAGAATCTCACAACTAGAAATAAATACGAGCTTTAATGGCTAACTGAATTATCTCTATCTCTCTCTAGCTGTATCTCTTTCTGTGTCTTGTGTTCTGATTACATACAAAATGAAAATACATTTTGTTTATATATAGCCTTTACAATAAAATGAAATACAATTCTAAGTGTCGAATAATTCTTCCTCTGTGTTGACTTGAGTTGACCCTTGGATAATTTTTCATGTGTCGAAGAATATTGCCTTGTATATTGCATTTAGAAAATAATTCAGTCTTGATAGAAGTTGAAGTGTCGAATCATAGCTTCTTGTATGCTTGCCTTAGCCATTTTGAATTTATTTAAACGTGTCGAATTCTTAAGCTTGTAAGAACATGTGTCGAATATTATGCACTCTTGTAGAACTTATAATCTTTTTGATCACATAGAACATCATGTGTCGAATTCTAAGTATGTGGAGTGCATGTGTCTAATTCCTTTACCTTGTATAACCATGTGTCAAATTTGACTTACTCTTGTAGGACTTAGAATATTTTTGACTCGCTAGGACATTATGTGTCGAATTTAGTTCCTATGTATAGTTCATGTGTCGATTTTACTCTTATGGACATGCCTTAGACTAATTCACATTATTCCAAGATTCTATATGTCGAATTCTACAACCTTGTATGAACATGTGTCGATTTTACCTCCTTGTAGAATTGACTTAGAATCTTTTTGTCATCCTAGAACCTATGTGTTGAATTCCCTTACCTTGTAAAGGAAAGTGTCGATTTCTTCATCCTTGAACAATGACTTGGAATCATTTTGACATCCTTAAAGGCCATGTGTCGAATTCTTCTATTATGTACTACTTGACTTGGATTCTTTTGACTTGCATACTTGGCTTCTGTCAATTCTTCTTGTATATTGAATATGTTAATCAAATTCTTTATGTTGATACTTAGTGCACTGGTCTGGTTCACAAGTAACTAACACTGTATTCATCTTCATATTCTCCATTATATCAATTGACATGATTGTTGCATTTCTTTAATGCTTCTGGTCTTTACTGGAATGTTCTGGCACTGACTGCTTGATCTTCACTACTTTCTCAAACACTGAATCACTTATTCTTTACTGAGGCTTGGTCATAGTAATGAACTTCTTTCAGTGATCTTCAATATTCCTTCAAATATCTTGATACATGTAATTGCCTGATCTTCATTGTAGATTCATGTGATTACAATAATATTATTTACCAGTCCTTTACTTTTAGTTGAGTTATAGATCCTCGATTACATTGAATGTTACATTATACTTTACAAGAATGCTCTCAAATGAAATGATCAAAGGTTAAAGGAGTCAATGGATATGGATGAATAATCGGTGGATAAAAGGTCAACAAAAGTCAAATCAATGGATCTCCATCAACGGATAAAAGCATCAAGGTAATCGACGGATAAAAGACAATCAATGGATAAGAGAATCGATGGATTCTCAAATATCCATTGATACATCAATTAATCAATGGATAACTTATACATCGATGGATAAACAAAAAAGACTAAACTGATAAGCTTCACAACATTTATCATTTGATCAAAGTTTCCCAAAACAGTTAAAGGCAAATGAAAGGGAACGTTGTAGGAGTCTAATTCAATGGAAGACAGTTTTGTCAGGACTATGAAGACTTTTAAGGGAACACAGTCTTCAAGGAGAAGATCAAGACAAAGACTTGTCCAGAATAAGGCAAAGGCCTATGAAGACTATGAAAGTAGCTACATTCTATTTTAATATAAACATTGTAAAATGTATTTTATGCATTTTATTAGTCGATAGAAAATAGAAGTAGAAATGAGCTGCTATATATAGTTTAGCAGTTCATTGTACAAAGATAATAAAGTGGAACAAGAATAACACACTAGAGATAAAGAATTATTTGTAGTGTTTTTCTTAGTTCTGTTTTTATATGTTGTAAATAGCTTGGTTCTAAGACCAAGGTTAATTGAAAGTAAAAACACTTACTAGTGGAATAACCAAACCACTAGTAATTTTAAAACAGATTAGTTTTTCAAGTTTCTTTTAATACTTCTAGTTCCTTCTTCTTTGTTTTTGAACAAACTTAAATCCGCAAGAATTTGAAATAATTCTTAAATTTGTATTCAACCCCCCCCTCCTTCTACAAATTACTTGTACTAAAGGGAAATAACAATTGGTATCAAAGCCTTCTTTCAACACATTGAAACTTAAGATCTAAGTACATCAAGTATGGGTCAGAGAGACACAGGGGTAAAAATTCTAGTTCTTGAAAAAGATTAGTGTTTTCCCTGGAAGTTAAAAATGCACTTGCATCTGATATCCATTGATCCTTCATATGTTCACTGTATAGAGAAGGGTCCACATATACCTATGAAAATAGTTACAAGTGTCAGTGCAGATGGTACTCAAGCACCAGACAAACTCATTTCAAAGTCTGTGACTGAATACACTGATGAGGATGAGAAGGAAGTGCACAAGGATAAAAAGACCTTGAACATTTTGTTTAATGGTGTTAACAAGGATATGTTTGACAATGTTATTAACTGCAAAACCTCCAAAGAAGTTTGGAATACTCTTCAAACCTTGTATGAAGGCACTGAACAAGTAAGAAAGAACAAGATGTAACTCTTGATTCAGAAGTATGAAGCTTTTCACTTCAAGAGTGGTGAAACAATCAATGATACATATAGTAGGTTTCAAAAGCTTTTAAATGAGCTAATACTATATGGAAGAGTATACGCTGTTGAGGACACCAATCTCAGGTAATTTCTACTAATCTATTTGAGTTATCTAAAGATGAATGCAATACTACTATTACTGAAATGACCAATGAGTTGTACAATTTGCATGTCACTCCTAAGTCCTTGAACAAAGAAAACACTAGACTAAAAAACACAATAGATTCTATAACTAAAGAAACAAACACTTAGAATGTGAGTTAGTGCAATTGGACAGACTTAAGGAAGAAAACAAAGATGCTAGAGAGGAAATGGTTGGGTGTTAAAAGAAGATAGAAACTTTGAAGGAACAACTAGACGAAGAACTAAAAACCTTTGACAAATAGAACATGTCCAGTAAAGCAAGTAAAAAGTTGAATGACATTCATGGAACAAATTCTTTCACCATGCCGTCTGAGACTCTTAAGAAATTAGCTGTTGATGAAAATCAATCATTGGATAAGGAGAAATCTATTGCTAATCCTGAATCAATTGGTAAGGATTATCCATTGATTGATAATACTATTTCAACGAATAATTAACCATCAATTGAAGAATCATCAACTGCTAAACAATTTGTTCTAAAAACCAAGCTTAACAGACCTGTTAAATTTGTGATTGATGGTAACTTCTCTGAAACACAAAATCAAGCTGAGAAGGCTAATGTATGTCATTTGTCTAAGAATCAATTGAAGGACAAATTAGAAAAGATAAAGCCTGAAACTATGCCTAGTGAGAAAAAGAAAAAGAACAAAAATGGTAAAACAAGCATAAACAAGCACAATAACTACACACCTAACACATATGCTCCCTGAAAAATATGTGTTAAGTGTGGTAGCAAAAATAATCTATATGTGTATTGCAAATCTATCATGTCTGTTATACCTAACATGTCTGCAAATTCAGTTTTTCCTCAATTAGTTGCTCATCATGTTATTCATGCTCAATATATATCTATGCCTTATATGTTTAATCCATATCTTGCATTTGCTAACATGAATATGCCTCCTATGTCATGAAACATGAACTCAAATATTCATGCATCAAGTTTTACTAATCTTGCATGCATGAATGATCCAAGTACTAGCACTAAGAATCCTGAGGTGAGGAATCCAACACCTAAAGTTGAAGTGGAACTAAAACCACCTAAATCAAAGGGAAAAAAGTTGGAGACCAAACCAAAGGTAGCAACTAATAAGAAAGGACCCAAGGCAACTTGGGTACCAAAATAAACTTGATTGTTCTTGGATGTGTGTAGGGAAGAAGAAGGAATCTTTGGTAGTTGGATAGTAGGTGTTCAAGGCACCTGACTGGAGAAAATCCATGCTCACAAAGTTTGAGGAGAGATCTGACCCTGGAGTGACTTTTGGATATGACAGCAAGGGTTACACCATGGGATATAACTTGATTTCAATAGAGAATGTCATTATTGAACCTGTTGCACTAGTGTAAAGCATAATGTAGCGTAGTATGTAATAGTGATAACGATAACTCAACCAAGAAACAAAGACAGATAAATAATACTAATATGCAGCACAGGAATCCAGAAGGACATNTGTAAAGCATAATGTAACGTAGTATGTAATAGTGATAACGATAACTCAACCAAGAAACAAAGACAGATAAATAATACTAATATGCAGCACAGGAATCCAGAAGGACATAATCAAGAAGATAATACATTCATCATTGCTGAGCATTCAAGATGAAAGTATTACTGAACGTCAGTGAGAGAAGTTCATTAATATGAGCAAGCCTCAGTGAC